>JAVTVY010017281.1:0-64239 GCA_036873755.1 Hanleya hanleyi | reverse complement strand
ATACATATCGCATGCTGATAGAAAATATGAACGTAGCGTGCAAGACCTATGGCGGTACGTTTCGTAACTTGTGTCTAATTCCGCTCAACCCGTGGCTAGGGGCCGTATGAACCTATAGCTATACAAAGGCTAATTTCCTGCAGGAGAGAAGCGGTCAACAGTTTTCAGTGATGCCGGCAAGACATGATGATGTCAAAAAAATGTCAAATCCCTATCGCTGATCAGCATTCTTAATCCATATGATATTCGTTGTAAAGTCGTCATCTAGAGAATGATGTATCTCAGTCACAGTGCATCTCAATCTAAGCGCTACTTGAACTAAAACAATTATGTTCCTGCTACATACGTTTTTGAAAGGCGTCTAGTGGCATTTTGTTGAGAGGTGTATGATTAGCTTATCAATATGATTGTATTGCAATCCGTACATTGAATCACCCAAATCATTGGTAACTCTGTAATGTATATATAGTTGGCTTTACACTTCCATCACAAAGACGTGAGATCAGTAACAGCAACATCTGAACACCATCGATCATCTGACGTTCATAAAGTTAGACCGCGGTTCGCAATTCGCAGTTCGTTATTCGAGGGGACCAGCAATTATTTCTTCAGATATGGAAATCTGTAATTTTTTTATTATCAGTACTTTGAACTCCAAACTCTGAAGGGCAAGAGAGAATGTTATGCTCTATATCTTTGCATATTAATACCCCAGATCTGACGCCAGGGGGCACTGCTAGGGGCGCGGCTGTGATTCGCCGAATGACTGTTCCCCGCGAATAACGAACTGCGAACTGCGAACCGCGGTCTAACTTTATGAACGTGATTGCGAGACCGAAACGAGACGAGGTGTCTGTGGCATTGTTAGGATGTTAGCGACATATTTCGCCGAAAAAAAACAACATTCCAACCCAAAAAAGACATATCCGATGAGTTTGACCGTATGGTTATGTCAAGGTTCCTTGAGTTCCTGAAACTAGATAGCTCGGTTTGTTCAGAGCAGTGATAATCACGTTTCTCCACTCCTGCTAACCGTTAACTCCTATGCCCATGTCAGTATGAAACCCTTGCCTTATTGAAGGCAATATGGACAAATACCGTTCATTTCAAACTTGTCTTAGCCATGTTTTGTCAATCATCAAATGTATTTTATATGTAGTCTTTAATCTAATATTGTCGGTGGATATGACAGTAGTATGTACACACTCAGATGTAATGGCTAACCGTTAACTCCTGCCAATGTTGGACCCTTGCTTTACCCCATCATGTTATTCAAAATATTAAATCATTTCCACACTACTCACTGCCTTGTATTGTCAAATTATCAAATCATTTTTTAGAGATGAACCCGGACGTTTCGCCAAGAACACGCCCAGCTCAGATTTAAGTTCCATGAGTGAACGACAATCAATTAATCGCCGTGAATATCGCAGTTACGGTAATCGAAGGCAGACAAGAATGTAAGTGGTCAAAGGTCAAGAGAATCAATGTGATTTCGAAGCAGGGCATGATTACTGAGAGAATAGGTCCATCATCAAAGGCTGTACAGGTCATCCCAGGCGACGTGCAAGTTTGGTTTAAATCAGACGGTCTCAACGAAAGCCCCATAGTATTTACGGCCTAAACGACATGGAATCTCTCAAATTACTGCCATTCCCATGTATTTAGTATCATTGATTTTTAACGAGGAACAGCTTTGAGATTGGATTTTTGTTCTCAGTATCGCGTTTGTCGTGAGCATCGATAGTGCAATACAAGGCATGAGTGTGATTATAAAAGAATACGTAATTCGAACGCCAATTTATCGGAATTTTAATACGGGGAATAGCAAATGAGGTTTGAAGACGTTAGCAAATAGTCAATGCACTCACAATGATACCTGAAGACAACCGTGAAGACAACCCTGGCAATAAGGATCGTACAAAGGTCAGTATTCAAGTTAAATATATTTCAAGATGTGACCATACCAAACCCCAGCCAGGGAGTGATTTCAATAATACAAGAGTGGAGAAGTGTATCGATTTGACTTAAACCATTCCACAGACAAGTTAAGTGATAATTCACGATTTGTCGCTTCACTAGAAGATTTGTATAATTTGTCCGTTTCATTTGTATTCAAGGCACTGTTAAATTGAAGAATGTCTAGTTTATGCAAATCAATTTAAAAACACCGACAAATCATTGTGAATTAATATAGCAAGAAGTATAAGCGCAATACCCAACAATAAACAGCCAGCTGTCATTCATACAGAATTTCCGTGTCCAATATTGAAATTTAAACGACACTATGATCTCCAAAATCCAAGTAGGCGTCTAATGAAACTATCTAAATACACTTTATCTTCGATAAAGATATAGGTCTAAATATGATGCTCCATTATGACAAGTGGTGGTTTCCTCCAGATACGTTCAAGACATCTCTATATCTTGTATCTGGAGCAAAATTTGTTTCTTTCTCCCAAAATGATTTGACTCCACTTATGTCGCATGTCCTATGTACCTTCTCAGAATGTTCGCCAAAGACAGTCTAAATCGAGCAGTGAAAGATACACAATTTAACTATCCAAAGCCATCGAGATACAGAAACATAATGACATCTGAGAATGAGTTGTGGTCATTAGAAAAACCTTAAGTACAATGAAAAACAGCCTGGCGGGTCATATGACTTAGCATGTTCCGGATGGTGCTCGAACGGGCGGTGTCCGACTTTTTTGTTTCCCACCAGCCCAGTTTTTCGTTACGGCCACAAATAAATATCAGACGAGAAAGGCATGATTATATGCTGCGCCGGAAAAAATTTGTTGCTTTTCTATATTTCTCTCTCAAATATTCTCAAATTTGGCGATACATATCGCATGCTAACAGCAATATACGAGCATAGCGTGCAAGATCTATTCCGTTACGTTTCGTAACTTATGTCTAATTCCGCTTAACCTGGGGCTAGGGCCGTATGAACCCATGTACTTCAACATCCTCATTGTGCTCATATGAACAGTCGCAATTAAAGCGTGACTGAGATACATCATTCTCTAGATGACGACTTTACAACGATTATTATGGATTTAGAATACTGATCAGCGATACGGATTTTATATTTGTGGAACATCATGATGCCTTGTCGACATCATTGAAAACTGTTGACCGCTTCTGTCTTGCAGGAAACTAGCCTAAGTTTATTTATACTATGATTGTCTTTTTGAATTTGGTGCTAATACTGTTATATGGAATATGAAATAGGTCTTTGGATTATGGACGCGGATATTCATTAATGGACGACGGCTGAATTATGAATACCGGACTAGACGCTTGTACTTTAGTTCATATCTAGGCTCTAGGGGTAAGCGATAATGAATTAATCGTTACAAATATCGCAGTTACGTTAATCGAAGGCGGCCAAGAATGTAAGGGGATAGAGGTCCATTTAAAGTGATTTTGAAGCAGGGCAGGATTACTGAGAAAAGAGGTTCGCGAAATGAGTTCGCGGTCGCGATTGGGTTCATCTCAGACGACGTGTGAGTTTGGTTTAAATCGGATGGTCTCAATGAAAGTCCATGGTATACGGCAAAGTAACATGAAATTTATCAAATTACTGCCATTTCCGATGATTTTAGTATCATCGACTTTTAACAAGGAACGTTTTTGAAATTGGATTGTTTTCCTAAATATCGCGTTTTTCATGAGCGTCAATAGTGTGATACAAGGCATGAGATTGTGAACGGGAGACATAATTCGGACGTCAATTTGTCAGACCTTTTATAT
This sequence comes from Hanleya hanleyi, assembly GCA_036873755.1. NCBI lineage: Eukaryota > Metazoa > Mollusca > Polyplacophora > Lepidopleurida > Hanleyidae > Hanleya > Hanleya hanleyi. Next base: position 60,480 of record JAVTVY010017281.1, on the reverse strand, counting down.
TGAGAATAGGAAATGGACTAAAAAGCTAGCAAATGGTCGGATCAATGCTTTCACTCACAATGATATATAAGACGACAATCTAGGTGATATCTATCGTACAATGGCCAGTATTCAAGCATTTAAGTAATAAATATTTCAAGAGGAGACCTTAAAACACAACAGCCAGAGAGTGGATTCATTAATACAATGGACTGAAGCAGGGAATTGTACATCCATCTGACGTCAACCATTCTGCAGAAAGAAGTTACGTGACAATACACAATCTGCCACTTTCGAAAAACAGTCCCTTTAACCACTGTTCCTTTCATATGTCTTTATGACACTGCTAAATTGTAAATGAACGTTTATTGCAAATAAATTTAAGAAATCCAAAACTTTATTTGTTGTTACGAATTATTATAGCCAGAGGTAATAATACAAGCATCTGACGTAAGCCATTCCACAGAAAGAAGTTGCGTGATAGTACACGATCTGTCACTTTCGAAAAAGAGTTCCTTTAACCTGTGATCCTTGCGTATGTCTTTACGACACTGCTAAATGGTAAATTACCATTGATTGCGAATAAATTTAAGAAATCCAAAACGCTGAATTATTATCGCCAGAGGTAATAATACAAGCATCAGATCCGACAATAATACACCAGTCGTCGTTTATAAATACTTTTCTTATCAATAATCAAAAGGCAATTGCATTCAACACTATTATCACAAAAATCCAAGTAGGCATTCACCGGAAATATATAAATACAGGCTCGTTGATGTATGAGAGAAGCGGCCAATAAATTCCAATAATGTCAACAATATATCATTATGCTCTTAACAATAATCCGATAGTGTGTGGTAATTATCACTCAATTTGAGAATTTTTCTGTAAATGTTACCAGTTTCTGCAATAATATTCTAATAATATTCTACAGATTAAGGCGAGGTATGTTCACACCAGAAACATGACCTTCTGGAATATTCCTACAGAGAAATGGGAAATTAATATCATCGAAACTGTAAACGTCTCTATGGTAGTAAAGTGGTAATTCGTTGTGGAGAAGCGAGAGGCTTGGCTTAATGTCACACCCAAGAATATTCAGGAATTCGTTGTTCATGACAGCTGGTTAATGCTACACCTGACGATTGTACTTAATCTAGTTAATACAGCGATAGGTTTAAGTTCTGATGTCCCATTAGAATTTTCAGCCGTTTCCTCAAAATAGTGTAAAAACGAGACATTTCTATATTTTTGAATTAGGAGGAAAACTATTTCTCCCAATATCTGAGTCAAAATGAGTCTCATATATTTTCACGTAACTGCTCAGACTGATCGTCCAAGACAGTCTAAATCGAAATAAGAAAGCCTCAGAATCTTCGAAAGATGTTCTGCTCCTCTAATTTAACCTAACGGTGATTCATCTTCTAACATATGGTAAGCAATATAAAACCGGGAGGAACATGGACGTTTCGCCAAGCACATGCCTCGCCAAGACACAGAGAAAAAAAACGCTCGCCTCTACTTCAGATCTTGGCTCTACAAGTAAATGATAATCAATTAATCGCCATAAATGTCGCAGTTACGGTAATCGAAGGCAGCCAATAATGTATGGGGATAGAGGTCCTTCAAGGTGATTTCGAAGCAGAGCAGGATTACCGAGAGAATGGGTTAGCGATCAATGCCTGTGCAGGTCATCTCATAAGACGTGTGAGGTTTAAATCAGATGGTCTAAAAAAAAAAACCATGGTATACGGCCTAAGCGACATGGAATTTATCAAATTACTGTCATTCCCGTGTATTTAGTATCATTGTTTTATATCAAGGAACATGTTTGAAATTGGATTGTTTTTCCTCAATATCGTGTTTTTCGTGAGCATCGATAGTGTAATACAAGGCATGAGATTGTGAACGGAAGACATCATTCGGACGCCAATTTGTCAGATGTTTAATATTGGGAATCGGAAATGGGCTAAAAAAACTAGCAAATAATCGAATCAATGCTTTCACTCACAATGATATAAGAAGACAAACCAGGCGCTACAGATCGTACAATGGCCAGTATTCAAGCATTCAAGTCATAAATATTTCAAGATGTGACCAAGTTAACAACACCGCAGCCAGAGGGTGAGATTCAATACTTCTTTATTGCTGTGGAGCTGACGTTTCGTTGGAGATACCTTCAACTGTTTTAAGCTGATGAGCTCATAGACTTTTAAACAGTTGGAAGTATCTCCTACTTACTTTCGAAAAAAGTCCCTTTAACCCTTGTCCTTTGCATATGTCTTTACGGCACTGCTAAATTGTAAATGACCAATTATTTACAAATAAATTTAAGAAATCTAGAACGCTATTTGATATGAATTATTATAGCCAAAGGTAATAAGACAAACATCAAATCTGATAATAAGACGCCAGTCGTCGTTTATAAATATTTTCCGTGTCAAAAATGAAAAGGCAGTTGCAGTCGACACTATTATCACAAAAATCCAAGTAGACATTTATTGAAATATATAAACACAGTGTAGTTCATCTTTGAGAAAAGCGGTCAATAAATTTAAATAATAATACCAATATATCATTATGTTCTTAACAATAATCCGATAGTGTGTGGTAATTATCACCCAATTTGAGAAATTTTCGGTGAATGTGACCATTTTCTGCAATAATATTCTATTCTACAAGCTGAGACGAGATCTATTAGCGCCAGAAACATGACCTTCTGGAATATTATTACTGAGAAATGGGAATTAAGTTAATATAATCAGAATTGTGAACGTCTCTCTGTTGATGAAGTGGTAATATGTTGTGGATGACAGCTGACTAATTAACGTTAGACATGACGATTGTACTTATCAATTTAATAAAGAGATAGGTCTAAGTTATGATGTTCCATTAGAATTGCGAGTAGTTTCCTCCCAAGAGTGTTAAGACGAGACATTTATACATCTTGAATCTGGAGAAAAACTCCCAACATGATTTGACTCAGTGTTTCCCTATGTTTACCATGTTTACGTAACTACTCAGAATGATCGCCCTGGACAGTCTAAATCGAACTAAAAATGATGTCAAATTTAATTATCAGAAACCATTCGGTCTGTGCTTGGGAAGATCGTTCCAACATCGTTGATCTGGTATCAACGTGAGTTTTATCAAATGCGTGAATTTAATCAATTTCTCACGCTATTTGCGGACCTTCCCATTTGAATTTAGCAATACACTTTACGATCTGTTAAGTTTTGATGTAATAATGACCTTCACCTCCCATCCTGATCATGATTATGTTATGTAAAGCTCTCCATTTTCAACTGTCATTTTGTAAAATGTTGGCGGCAGGAGACCTATGTGGTAGTTGGGCTGTGCGCACGTGACGGGTACACTTTGGATTTTCAACATACATTTGTCACACTAATCTGTATTGCCAGAATTCGACACGGTGATGGACTCCGTTTCTGGCTAATTTTATGTGGTGAAAATGAAATTGAAAAAAAAAAGGTTTGATATATCCTAGAAATGTCTAATTCACTTCCCTTCTTGCAACCGTATAAAACTTCAGCTGGAGAGCAATGTTCGATATGTATTTGAGAATGTATAGAATTCAGATTGATAGTTGGTTTTCGGTGAAGTTTGCAGGAAAAGAGGGAGATGTACTTCTTCACGGCTGTTATTTTACCAAATAGGCTCGAATTGAGCAGCTTCCATTCGTTCTCTTTCAAATCAACTATTCCTTCCTTCAGGTATAAAATGTCTACTTTTTCCCAAATACAGTGAAATCGTTCACCCAATCCAGACTAATTTCTTTACACCTCAGTCGAGTGACATGTGATCCTTAAGTGAACCTTTTTCCTAACTGCCTTTCCTAATTATTTTTAATCCTGAATACTGATAGAATACCTTTAAACATTCTGGCACCCCAGTTAAGGAGACCTGATGTTAATGAAGGAATAGATGATTACCTGCATACAAACTGAAGTTTAACGCCCGGCCCCAATAATTATACTTTCCCTCCTATACTCATTGGTCCAAGAGTTCTGTGCACAGAAGAAAGAGGTAAGGCGATAGAGAATCTTCTTCTCTGCTCTGAATAAAGATGTTGATAAACGCATTGTTGGGAGAAAGTTTTGATATTTTCGTAGAAGTTTGCTGTTAATGAATTGGATCTTCCCATTTTAGTCGGCTGGCTATATATGTGGACAGAAATAGACCGTCACCTATTAAGGATAATGTATATATGTGGACAGAAATAGACCGTCACCTATTAAGGATAATGTATATATGTGGACAGAAATAGACCGTCACCTATTAAGGATAATGTATATATGTGGTCAGAAATAGACCGTCACCTATTAAGGATAATGTATATATGTGGACAGAAATAGACCGTCACCTATTAAGGATAATGTATATATGTGGACAGAAATAGACCGTCACCTATTAAGGATAATGTATATATGTGGACAGAAATAGACCGTCACCTATTAAGGATAATGTATATATGTGGACAGAAATAGACCGTCACCTATTAAGGATAATGTATATATGTGGACAGAAATAGACCGTCACCTATTAAGGATAATGTATATATGTGGACAGAAATAGACCGTCACCTATTAAGGATAATGTATATATGTGGACAGAAATAGACCGTCACCTATTAAGGATAATGTATATATGTGGACAGAAATAGACCGTCACCTATTAAGGATAATGTATATATGTGGACAGAAATAGACCGTCACCTATTAAGGATAATGTATATATGTGGACAGAAATAGACCGTCACCTATTAAGGATAATGTATATATGTGGACAGAAATAGACCGTCACCTATTAAGGATAATGTATATATGTGGACAGAAATAGACCGTCACCTATTAAGGATAATGTATATATGTGGACAGAAATAGACCGTCACCTATTAAGGATAATGTATATATGTGGACAGAAATAGACCGTCACCTATTAAGGATAATGTATATATGTGGACAGAAATAGACCGTCACCTATTAAGGATAATGTATATATGTGGACAGAAATAGACCGTCACCTATTAAGGATAATGTATATATGTGGTCAGAAATAGACCGTCACCTATTAAGGATAATGTATATATGTGGACAGAAATAGACCGTCACCTATTAAGGATAATGTATATATGTGGACAGAAATAGACCGTCACCTATTAAGGATAATGTATATATGTGGACAGAAATAGACCGTCACCTATTAAGGATAATGTATATATGTGGACAGAAATAGACCGTCACCTATTAAGGATAATGTTTCGACTTGATTTAGATTATATGGACAATCCAACACGCCTTCATTGAATATAGTTAGTTAAATAATCTCTTTCCAACTGGCTGAAAGGTAGCCATTCCCATGGCGTTGAACCCCAGATACATATACCTATACGCAGGAAATGTTATCGATACCAGGAATGGAATCATCGGTGTTGCTCAAAGTGTTAAAAATATAAGTGATTCGGATCAAATATTAAGGCAGTCTCTGTGAAATACAATCAGAAGAAGCGATAACATACAACCTGTTCAATGGTGGTGAGAATATGCTGACAGTTAGACTGTTTACCCCTTCTCTGTTTCTTTCCTTATTTTGATGTTTAAATAAGACAGCATGAGCGGAATCTCTCTGATTTTCTGACAGTATTGTAGGTGCAGACATTTTAAGGGCCACAATAGATTCTCAGATGAGCTGAAGTACACATCTGTGATTATGTATTACAGGTACTAGATAAAACAATCTGAAAGGCGGGTTATATCTGGTACACGTAATTCTATTTTTGATAGTTATTAACTTCATTGGTCAACATAATATGTAAAATTCGAAATTGCAATTAATGAACCGTGCATGTGCGCCCACTCTTACAGGTCGTTTGTTATTTTTGACACACGGGAGGAACAATCTATCAATAAAATACTGGGCAATCGAAACAATTAATTTAGTTTTCATTTTACGAGATACAATCTAACTTTAGGCCTCGAAATCTGAATTGAGCAGCCGAGTATACCTACATGTAGCACCTGGTCCCGAGTATACCTGGCACCTGTAAGTAACTTAAATTCGTCTTGTCAAAGATTCATATTTGTCATAATATATGTCTTTTGGATTTCTAAGTTACGAGATTTTCAGTTTTTAGCCTGCGCATCTCTGTTGACAATTCGATCATATAAAAGTCTTTCAAAAGCTCGTAACAGATTGGTCAGCAGTAGCGTAAGTTGTTTGTGAGTTATTTAAGTTTATTTTACGATATCGAAGTTACGTAAAAAACAACATTATGTTTCCACATTGTGTCGTTAAGCCATATATATCTATAAGCCTGTGGATTTGGTGAATAAGGAATACATAATAAATAATGTACTTTCATTCATTCATTCATTTTCAGGTAATTTTTCTCCATTCCTCCACTGATTTGTTGAATGTCTTTATTTATCAAAGAGTCGCCAATGGTTACAATGAAACGAGGCGAGTGCTAATAGTTTATAACCACTTCTTAACAAAGTTCTTGCTAGACATCTCGTAGTAGAGATGTAGACGTGCACCCAAATTTTCCGATATGTTGAAAACAATATACAGAAGGAAAACCAAAATGATCACTACACAATGAAATCAAATGCCAATATTCCAGTTTGACATCTGGGACCTGTTCATCTCTAAAATTTTACATGTACAACGTCAGCACCAAAGTTGCTTGAATGACAAAATCAATTCACTTACATTACCGTAGCTTCCATGTATTCTCATCGAATACAGTTCCAGCCATTCAGAGACAACAATTCCTATTCTTGTAATAACACGGTCGTCGTTTTCCTTCGGCTTCTCATGTTCACAGGAATGTAAGGCATGTAAGGTGAGTAAAAACAGGGAAACTGACTTTGTGTCGAACAATATTGCATTTTAAGATTAACAAGCAGCCAGACGAGAGAGACAACTGCTGCTTGTCATACATAATGGGTAACTCTAAATGGGAAGTGAAACATCAATCATTGATTTACTTTGATCATCTTCTCATTTCATCTTAAATGCTACACTAACGTTCCGCCATTTAACTTGACCTAATGGCTAGGGTAAATTGTTCAAACCGGGAAAGGCACGTGATGTCATATAGCCTATCAAGATAGAAGCTTGTCAACACCGTGCAGCAATGATTTTCTTTGATGTCTGTCTGTGTGATTTCCAAATATGGCAAGTGGTGGTTGTATTGATATTCATTTCCTTCGAATAGCAATCAAATTTGAATTTTAAAGCGGTCATACAATATGGACCACGGAATATTTATGGAGCTATGACTTCACCCACCCGCATTGTGATCAGAAAATGTCTTATGTTCAGCCAAGGCAACACGTGTAGTGTTCGACTTGGCAATGCGAAGATGACTTTGATTAGCGATTCATGAATTTCACTTGTGGATCTTGTGAGACTGAAAACAGTATGGTCAGACGGCAGCTCTCGTAGCATATTTTACAGTCTACTCAACTACACTGAATGCATAAAAGTGGGGCAAAAGGCCGCAAAATTGCACCACGTCCTTTCAGAGGCATCCGACATAGCGTTTCGAACTTATCGCTTCGGAGACATATAATTCGCTCAGACAAACACCGAATAACGGAATGAATCCTCGTGACGCCACCTACAGGCAGATCTTGCTTACTAATCGAAGCGTATGCCAAATTACGAATGAATCCAATGGAGCGTTTTTATTTTATCGTGTGCGAAGACGGCAAGCTCTACCAGGTATTCATTTCGTTCTGCTTCGCGCCTCTCCATTTAGCGCTGTAAGGGTCTCATGGACTTTGCCGGAGTTGATCCAAGGTCATCTAGTGCCACAGTAAACGAACATGACGACCGTCTAACTGAGCGAATTAATATCAGCCGCGATTCACCGATATATATTTCCGCAACATATAGCTCTAGGGTAATTTGTCAAAAAGCTGCCTTCAAACGGTGTGAAACTGGCGTTTTGAATACACTGAATAACTGTTTAGTGTATTTCGAGATAAATATACATTTTGCGATCAGTAAAACAGTCAGGTAGAACAGATTTTGGTTTTTACAGGAATCCTGTGAAAAATGGCGAGACCCTACAGGGGTAAATGCAGCATAGCGCAAAGCAACCTGAGAGAAGATGCGAAGACGGGAGACTGGAACCAGAGTGGCGCCACCTGCACACAGATCTTGCTGAAATACGATACGAAAGGATGTCTCGTGGCAAGAGATCGATATGCCGAATTTTGAAGAAAAAAAAATTAACAAAGCGTTGTAATTTTATCGCGCGAAAGTCAAGTCAAAAGATTCGTCTGTATGTATACTATTCTTTACATTCTTACTTTGACTGACGACAGCGACACCTCTTATGAAAGTCGAAGCCGAATGTCTATTACGTGTATTGCCAATTCGCAGTACTCGTTTGACGCTGACTAATACAGTGATAGTCGAAGACATGGACGAAAAACAAACAAGAGGGCAATTGACTTTGTATACGTCAGGAGACGTGGGAAACAATGTTTCTCGCCAAACGTCGGCACTTATTGCAATCATACAGTCATGATTGTTATTACCGTAAAACGTTTTTGACACTAGTTCCTGTGGTTAACGTCACGAGACCGAGAAATGTGAAGTTTCATGCCATTTGTGACGCAGCCAGCTTGAAGAAGGGACTGATGAGCGGCTATGGCATAATATTGAGCAGATAATGATATAAGGAACAATTTATGACCATCTCCATGAAGATGGCGATATGCAGACAAAGCCAAACAGACAAAAGCCAAACACAATTATCTTCAACAATGAACTGTGTGATATTACACAGAACAAATTAACTCGATATATATTAGGCACACCTGGAACAGACATTTGCCATATGTAAATTCTCGAATTAACAGGTTCAGCTTGGCTTTCATGTTCACAGTTATTCTGAATCAACCAGTCATGCACATGACCTTTCTTTACGCGACTTTATTTGGGTACATTTTACTTGTGTGAATATTGAGATTCGATAAATTTAAATTGTACATCTACAAGATATTCCATCTGTAGATTCAGAGTTTCCCATAGGTTAATTTTCTGTTTTCCAGGTATTTCGTTTCATCGTGCCCGAGGATATCTCGAGGAAAGTTGGGTTGGGTAACTGCTGGTAACATTTCTGATATCATTCTTTGTAAATAAAATCACGTATCTTCCATATACCATGATGACATTAAAATTTACTGGAAGTAGGATTGAAGTTATTGTCTTTTGCGCGTAGATCGCTCTTGCAAGAAACTAGCCTATGTTTATGTATTCTGTTTTTTTAGTCTTTATTTGGTGCTAATGCTGGAATAGGTCTTTGGATTATTGACGCAGATATTCTTTAATGGACGACGGCTGAATAATGAATGACGGACCAGACGCTTGTAATGACCACGCGCCGGTCATATTGGAAGTGTATGTATCGAGGGTATAATATACGAACACCACAAGGATCATTGCACTGTCTGCGATCTCGATGCGATATCATACGATTTCATGTGCATGTGGCCCGTCTACATACTGCCACATGACGTTGCCGAGGATGCAGCCGTGCCAACACATATAAGCTGAATGAATTTTGGGATAAATTTGGTACATTTGATCAACTGGTTCTTTTAAACCAAACACAAAGATACAATTCGATCCGGAAATGGCGAATTCTACCGGATATACATGTACTTCGATGTCAGATTGTATTGCTGATCGTCATCTCGTTGCATTATCGGGCGTAAACCCTCATCTTTTGCTAGATTGCGTCTTCCTTCTGCGAAGTCAGATATAGGATATTATTCCTGATACGTCGTTATATTGTCTCATTTTCTCATTACAATTTGTATGCTACCGTTCTCGGGGAAGATTTGCGCATATGAACTATCAGTTCTTCATCCCAAACAGAACACGGGCTTACTTTAGGATGAATCTCAACCCACGGTATAGAAAATTTTCATTGTGATTTTTTTGTTAGACCAGACCTAGACGCATCCTTCTAGGGTGGGTGGCCAGTCTGAAACATGGGTAGGTAGTGTGCTAGAGGCAATTATAGCGGATCAGGGAACTTGTAAAAAACTCGAAAATTAGGGGGTAGGGGTAACATATGACAACATATTTCCACTTCTACTACTTTTTGTGTTACATGTAAGGTATAATTATGAAGGTATGTGTATCGGCTATCAGCTGATGGAAGAGTCAGCTTGATTGGTCAAAGCGCGTCTGTTATATAGGTCCGTAGGTCGTTACCGTGATTTTAGAATGAAAAGTAGTGTATGTTTTCAATATTGTCAGCTGTGTACACTGGAAAAGACACCAATATAAAAAAAATAACAGCTATAGATTCTCTACAGACCATGTGCAAGTTTTTGACGAAATAATTTTGTCTTCTTCCTTCAACTACTTCTTCCCAAAATTGTTCACAGATCGAACTAGTTTTGAATAAACATGAAATTTAGGGAGGATGGTCACATTAATAAACGTGTATCGAAATATATTGGCAAAATATTGCATTTAGGATATCATTGTGCAGGTATGTGTATGGGTAATGGTCTACATGGTTCAGGGACGTTTAATATCACTGACAGGTGTCTGTTATGTAGGTCAGTAGGTCACAATTCTGTCTAAAAATCCTAATTAATGGCATGTCTTAATTTTGCTAGTTAATACGCAGTTGAGAGAACATTTGTGGCTCATGTACTGTTCTGTGAAATTGTTTTCCCATGAGAAGTCATTATGATTTGTTAAGGATAATCCATTGAATGGGTCAAAAGATACGCAGCATGGTTAGGCATAACAGCATTGTGAAGGTAGCTCATGTTTTAACGAGCGTCCATTATTTTTGTCAATATGTCACCGAATTTAATTTAAAACAAGAATTAGTGTAGATGTGTAGATGTCTTAGTCTGTGTCCTGCAAGGGAAAATATATAACAAAAAATGACCGGTTTATCCACAAGTATTTGGTAAAATAATTTCATCATACTCCTAGACGTAGTCCATCTCCAAACCATTATAACTGATAACGGGTTCGGCGCTGGGATAAATTATGTAGTTCAGTTAGTACCGGTAGGTCACCAACCCAATCTACAAAATAGGCGTTTAGTTTTGTTAGTTATGGCATCTGCATATAATAAATACGTGTGGACCTGCTACATGTATATGGTCCCTCTTGGAAGGGAGGCGGGATTTGGTTTAATGTCACACTTAAGGTATATTTCACTCATATGGTGGCAGCCAGTTTGGTTGATGGGGGAAGCCGGAGTAGCCGGAGAGAACCACCAGATTCTTTTATATCAAAATTTAGTAAAATGGTGTGTTTTGTTGCATTTTGATGGAATATTTGACCTTGAAGAACTTTTGTAGAGTGATATGTGTACACAGGAAAAGAAAGATATCTCAAGTGAAACTCGTTTTCCTCTCCTTATTGGGTCCGGGGGTTTCTGCCTCTCGATGTCTTTTTCAATCTGGATGTAAAATGGTTGTTTCTTGTGCATTTTGGCAGGAGATATTTTTGATATGTAAAAACTTTCTTTTCTTGGTGAACGTTAGGAACTCAATCACGACTTATGTTTTGGACTGCATCATGAGTCTGCTCATTTTTCAAAACTACATGTAAAACGGGATAGGCTCAGCCTTCATTATTCGTTTTTAAGGACTTCATATGACTTATTCAGACATCCCTCCTGGAAAATTATTTAGTTTTCAGATGCAAAACGCTGTGTTATGGTGCATTATGATTTTTTCTTTTATTTTTTCCTTTTTTTTTACTTCTCACATCCTCACAAAGTACAACACACCAACGAAAATACACAAAGACGTTACATAGAAAAGACGTACATATCTCGTACACATATTCACTTGTGTGTAAACTCGTTTACAATTTCAAATTAATTTACTTTAACTAACAAAATAACTAATGCAAAATATTTGACCACACCCCCCATCGTTCGTTCCATTTTTGTCCACCCTGTCTGAGAAACATCATTTTTTGGTGCATTATGATGGTAAGATCATCACATTTGTTATTCTCTCCGAGAAATCGTTAAAACTATAGATCTACTGTTTACTATATATTTTTCTTTTGAAATTATTCGACCCCTGTTCCGCCGTCCCTATAATGACCCGCATTCGATCTCCGGGAGCTGTACTGGCTGGGATGATCAGTCTCCAGGATAATAGGAACTGCGGACACCCTCATATTCTGGCACATGTAGGCACCGCCTTGATATAACTGAAAAAATGTTGAAAACGACGTTAAATCCTAGTTTTGATGGCGTACATGCTACAATAAAGCTATTGTAGATGGGCTGCACATCTCTGAACACTAAGCTTCAAACGAGCACACTCGAACTAGTTTATATGAATGGCCTACCTGTCAGTACATAGAAAGTGTTGATCACTACACTCAGTGCCTGATACCACACCATCATCCTGTGAATTTAAATTCTTTGTATGGGCATCATATCTCACGCGTATATAGAATACCATCCCATGACAGACTCTCGGCCGAAACCCTCTTACAATCCATCCAGAGCAACTTGATACCCAATGAGTCAATATATCCTGAACGCCTCCATCACAGGCCACGTTTTCAGATATAATGTGCATATGTATAAATTGCCAGAGAAGGAAAGATGATTGGTTGATCCAGTTGGTTATGCCTTCGTTTCCAAGAAATCTTCTCTAAAGCAATTACATGATTGTCAAATTGAGTAACTTAGAAGGAACCAGTGACAGGATAGTCCTAGAAGATCACGATGAGAATCCTGGAAGTTACTCTGACTACATTTACGTTCAGGTGATCAAGCAGAAAAGCCGTTAAAGTTCTCTACCTCTTGGAGCCAATGTGACTCGTACCCGTAAGTGGCCCGACAGCAATACACAATAACAAATACTATATCGAAAATCAACCTTCACTTAATTAGTAATGTAAACAATTGACAAGAATCATTGAAATTTCGATAACGGATATAACATCTAACATCGCCAAGAAAAAAATCAGTCCAAAGACATATTTTGCAGATAGATTAACCTATCGAAAGGCTGTTTACATGATGTAGCTACTCGCATTTTCCAATACTGCAAGCCTCACTCTCCTCGCCCGAATCCTCGCCTTACCCGCCATCCAAAGTTGGTTAACATTTGATCCTAGACCATAAAATTTCATTGTAAACCCAAAGTGATAATGTGAACTTCTGACCCATTCAATGGATTATCATTGACACGTCATAATGACTTTTCTCATGAGAAACAATTCCACAGAACAGTACATGAGCCACAAATGTCCTTTCATCTGCGTATTAACTGGTAAAATTAACGCATATCGTTAAGTATAACAGACTTTGACCAATTAAAATAAATTTTCCATCAGTTGGTAGCCCATACACATACCTTCATAATGATACCGTACATAAAATGCAGTAGAAATGAAAATATGTTGTCACATGTTACCCCTACCCCCTAATTTTGAGGGGTTTTGTCAAGTTTCCTGATCAGCTATAAGTGCCTCTAGCATATTACCTACCCATGTTTCAGACTGGCCATCCATCCTAGAAGGATGCATTATTTATGGTCGAACTGAAAATCACAATGAAGTTTTTCTATACCGTGGGTTGAGGTTCGATGCTGAAAGTGCTCTTGGGATGATGGACTATATTAAGAACTTCCCCAAAAACCACTTTACATGACCGTATATCAAACAAGTACATGCATCTCCATTATCCTAGTTTATCGATGACATTATCTCTCTACGCGGAAATCAAGGTTTATTATATGTCAACAATTGCGCCGCGCTCAGTCCCAATGTGTGCATCAATACGAATTCAATACTTAGTTGCAAAAGAAATACATTTATTTACAACTGACAAACACATCCCAAGAATATTTCATAATGATTCTATCTTCCAGGCCATTGACGTAATGTACGAGTTAATAATGGGAAGACCTTTACTTCCAACACTGAAAGCTGACAATCTTAATGAACTAATATTCTACCAATGTCCCCCCAATCCTACATGTCGCTATCCAAGCAGATAGAATTTAATTTTTTTTCGATTGTGAACGAGGATAGACTAGTTTAGCTCACCACACGAGTGACTGAAAATCTTCATGCATCTAAAAGATCCACGGAAGATCTAGATACATAGGACATATTAATAAAATCTTGTATGATGACTCGAACGTTGCATCAGGGGTCGCCATACACTACCTTATGGAATGAGAAATGGCGATGTAGTACTCTACTATATTGAGTCTATGTGCTACGAAGTGTCCATCAGTGATTACACTTATTTGTAACCAAAGTTCACCACATCGGTAATGATAATTGCGCAGCTCCATGTAGTTTTCTCTATTGCATCGAACAAAATAGCTGTTTAGGGAGCAGGCCATACTTGTGCCTATTCAATGTTAAATGGTCCGATATCCCCTCGATTCTTCTCTGTCCATGCCTGAACAATACCTCACCAGTACTTCACGGGCACACATGTTCCCTAACTTGAGTGTTGCCAAGCACCTGCCAAGAAAATATTTCGTCGAACAAATAAGCCACGAGCCATCCTCAATTCCGAAACGTAGAAATCAACTGGAGATTTGTTTTCATTACATATTATTACCAGTTACTGGGACGTTCTCTGTAGGATATCCCTAATTTCGGCGTGTCATAAAACCTCATATCAGACCGATAAAACAACATCGGCGGGCGGCGGGCCGATAATGAGCTGCAGCCGAATATCGGCCCGCTACCTGACCTTTGACACAGTGACGTAAGATCGGTGACTCGCGCTTACCATGGTGATGTAATACTTTAGCAGACGACAACAAGAAGAGATCACTCTCTGATCTGTACGCGCGGAGTGAGTATTTCATCATACAGGATGATATCCTCGTTGTTTTTATTGAAGCTTGTTTTGAAACTGGTAATAATAGTAATAACATGATTTTTTTCGGGACATTATACTTTTTTATTGGCCCTCCATCAGTAATTAGCAGCCCGCCATAGTCATTAGCGGCCCTTGGGCCGCTAATGATTATGTTGGGCTGCTAATTACTGATGTCGGGCCAATAAAAAAGTATAACGCCCTCAAAAATCATGTTATTGTTATATTAGTAAAACATGATTATTTATATAATATACTTTAAGACCACTCCAAAATGGTTGTAGATGTATCAGCGCTAAACTCCATGATGTTCGTTAAACCAAGCACATTCTCAGTTTAAGAAATTCTGGCATCATTGAACACTGTCGATCGTTCTCTATATTCATCAATTTATTTGATGTTTAATCCTGGAGCCGTAGTGTCGTGCAAATGAACGTCGATAATGGACGCGGAATTTCTTCATGGACGACGACCGTCCGTTCAATTTTCAACTCCGAGGTTCGTATGAGGGAACAACATACAAACACAATTATTTTCTTATTTTCTTTCATATATGATTGCAGCTACAGCTACCTTAGATCAATGTCCATGTAAGCGGATTCGGCATGAAGAGTTCGTATTTCCGAACATCTTGTAATCCGTTGAAACCTCCAATCGCGTCTCTCATTATCGAAAGTCAGATTCCGGGCATTTCTGGTCAGATAGGCCGTTATAATTTTCGATCTCTAAAGTAAGGTTCAAATGTAAACATGGTTATACATGTATATCAATCCTAATATTTTGGTCCACATTGCTGAAGAGTTAGGGTGAAATCAAATTGCTAGCAAAGTTGCACTTTATACTGCATTTTTTTTTCATCATCATACCCATGTGTCAATGTCATTATCTATCTGTTATATGGACACAGGCGTGTATGTCCACAACGCTGCATCATTGTATACATCAAGTTCTAATGTATCAATTCATTCTGTGTACCTTTGCTGAAAAATATGTCCATTCATTTACACCTGGCAAACATGTCCGTGTACCCGGATGGCACCTAATGATCCTCGTTTCCAGACCAATGTCACAATGTAGCAGTTACCTAATAAACATGTTTATTGCCAATATACACGGAATTATCCTCGATATCCTTGTTGGGATCCCGCGCGTGTTTGAAAGTGTTTCGTTAATCTGCGTATGTCTACTTTAAAGCCAGATGCGTGACACGGTGGTGAGTGATGTGCATATATACTGTTTAAGTTCGGGGAAACTTGTCTTTACCCGGGAAGAGCACATTGAAAGCATCAATACAACTAACAAAAAAATACAGATTAAAGAATAAATGGAAATCTTCGATATAACTAATGGTAGAGTTTGGCTATCCTGAGCCGCAGCGCCAGGTTGTTCAACCGATGGTCCCAACGCCATGGTATACACAATCTCATAGAGAAGGGGTTATCATCAACATACACGCGGAATGGTATATTTTTCTGAAAAGTTGATGGCCTAAATTTGCACTCATTGCTGATCACCGTTTTAGGGTGATGGCCACCACCCTTTAGAGGTGATGGTGGAACAATGTGATGGCTCTAGCTGATCCCCTTTTGGGGGGGATGCTGTCGGCACCATTCTTGAGTGATAGCTATCACCTTTTTTTCTGATTGTGTATACGTTGTATGAGAATCCGACAAACTATTATTGTTCGTCATACGACTGAATGGAAGGATTCCGTCTTAAGAAGGACCCTAAGTCAGC
This sequence comes from Hanleya hanleyi, assembly GCA_036873755.1. Classification (NCBI taxonomy): domain Eukaryota; kingdom Metazoa; phylum Mollusca; class Polyplacophora; order Lepidopleurida; family Hanleyidae; genus Hanleya; species Hanleya hanleyi. Next base: position 43,871 of record JAVTVY010017281.1, on the reverse strand, counting down.
AACAGGAAACTGTCAATGCTATTAAAATGTTTGATGCTGACTAGCAGGATACATAGGGTTAAGATACGATAGCTTATGGAACAATGGATCATATCTTATCAAGCCTTCGTGTTATCGGTTCTCGGCCTGCTGCCTCGGTCAGGTCTGCTTGGCCAAGTCTGACCTCGGGTCCAGGTTTCATGATATTGACTCCATCACAAGTTTATAAGTGTTTTATTATACCGAATTTATTACTTGCAGTGAATTATCGCTATGACGCCAGAATAGTGCATGGTACTACTACTCCTTTCCAAAAACGCTGTTTGGCGAATACTTTCTGTCATGCAGCTGTGTGTTATCGGAAACGAGACACACAGATACTGTGATATTGTATCTGATACAATTATATGAACAGTTCATGGATAAATCTACAAAGCTGCTTCCAATCTGACTAGAATAATATTGAGAATTTAAACTTTCAGACGCGTTTTCCGAGATTTACGAGGTGAACTCTTCGTCACAAACCACTGGCTTTACACACTTCATTCGTAAATCCTTTTTGGGTCATGGTGAACTCATTTGACTGGGTGACATCGACGGCGTAAAATTACTCCAGTTTTGAAATGAGAATGAAATGGATTACTCGGGCAGTGCAGATCGAAATTACATATAACAGATTATTATACCTCTTGAATATTCAGGAGACCGAAACATATGTGCTTACAGTCGACGACCGGGAGTATTTATCTCCATCCTTCTTTCTCAACTCAGCAAAGAATTTGAAGAGGAATTCGCCGAGTTGTTCTTCGATATTGACGAAAGACTATCGAAATCAATATCTTTTGCTTGACAGCAGACCCGTAATATTGATATAGACGCCTGTATAACAATTTTTGCGTTCTTACTGTCCCTATTTTGTAACAGTTCTTGTAGATTTTCATCGGACAAATCTGCGAAGCGAACACCGTCAGACTGTACTTGTAAACAGTGATCACGTGATCATAATATTGACTCCGGACCTCACGCGCTCCGCCTGACATATAAACAGCTGGGTCAGTGATTGAAATATATTGACTCGTGGCTGGGTAAAGTTTGACCAGTGAAATACCAGAAAATCCTCATGACTATTCAAGAGGTATAATAAAGACAGGTGATGCATAACCCTAGCGCTGGGTCTCCATTCTGTAGCGTAGTAATGCACATATCGAGGGAAATATTTTCGGGGAACATGTTTGTTTGCCGTCTCCAATACATTGATAATACATAGCTGATTTATTTTTTTCTAAATATCAAATACATTAATTTGCTTTAGCTACATAAAACTGACCCAGACATTTTGACCAAAATTTGTCGTGGATGTATCACCATCACATTCCACACAGTTTTCAACAACAATGTTCGCTAGCACAAGCCGATAAGGATTAAGGGACAATGTATACCGTAACTGAACCTGTGTACAAGAATGGTCCTTGATCCAAGCTGTACAAAGGCCTGGACAATAGATCCCTATGTGAAGTATGGACCGTTCAGAAACAATATCATGGCATCCATGATGTTCGAGCAATCTCAGAATGGATTAAGATTTCTTGAATACAAATTAGATTTAACCTGCAAAAATAGATTTAAGATATTCAAACATTCGACAAACAGTTGTAATTGATAGAGGATTCCCACCAGTGTAGATACCAAAATATATCTTTCTTGCTACTATCCAGCATCTAAATCCATGTCTTTTCTATAATGAGCAGGAAATTGTCAAATTTGCAATTGTCTCTCCAAGATATTCATAGCGTACTAACAGAATGTCGGTACTGACGCCTACATTGCGATCATGAGCGCCATAACCAGTTTTATACATCACAAATCATTTACCCTGGAATAATGTAGTGGGCGATGTTTATAAGTAAGAAGGAAAAGTAGAATCTGTCTATCAATCTAGAGGATTCGTTTTGTCAATGACCAAGCCTACAAGATGCATCGACCTGCGTGTCCCAATATATTCTCACACTATGTTTCGTCAAAATGAGATGATTGAATACTACACTGAATCTTTGCTTTCTTTTGTACGAACCTTGTTACTTTAAGTGAAACGGTTATGTTCTATTGAATAACCTTGGAAACACAGCTGTTCGTTTCGCAGACTCTTTGGATGAAATCGGACATATTCGTATTCTAAGCACGATTTATCATTCTGTAAAAGGGCAGCGAAAACAAATACACGCAACACTACATTATTCAACATAATGATAATTATAAACAGTATATGAAAGCATTTGACTTGAAATAAATCCAAGTTCCATTTAATGACACTTGGTTTTAAGAAGATACGTTCTATCACATTTGAGAATACATGTGTATATGTATATTGATAGTGTGAAACATGCACCCCAAGAAAATATTATTGGGAGTAATAGAATATGGCGACAAATTCAATGAAGCACATTAATACATGTATCACTGAAATACGCAATGACACCCCACATGTTCTAAGTTACGGTATTTGACAACTGCTGTTTCGTGAGAGTGTGTTGGACATCTCTAGGTGATATATTCAAGAATATGCCATCTGTGTTATGTATTTCTCCTCAACCACTCACAAGACCATTCTGAATATATGTAGAAAGCAATCTTCGCTGAAAGTAAAACGAATTATATGCAGTTTAAAATACCATTCAAATATTAGTCGAGGTTAAGTGAGGATACTGCATGTATTTTCTTGGACGGTGTTCTTGGAACATTTGTCCTGTAAATTCCACTGTTTAATAAAACCAATGTATTTCTGTGTATGTTCATACGGCGTTCACAAGGTTAATAATACCAATAATATTGTCCATAAATGACATTTTAAGAAGTCTGTTTTAGTGGTATCTCACTATTCTATAAGTAAACCATGATTCGCTCAACAACCAAAATTTTCTACCACAGCAAGCCCGACCATGTTACCAATTCCGTAAGCGAAGACAGGCCGCAGATTACTGTCACTCTCGATTCGTTTACTGAGCTGGACAAAAGATTCGGGACAATGTGTTATTGTGGAGGCTGAAACTTATTTCGGTTTACAAACAATGGTCAACTGTAAATCTGGCAAAACGAAAGAGCGACAATAGGAAGTAACCTGTTTTAGCAAATCAATTTCCCCGAATTTCAAGAAAGGCAATATCTGATTAGTCCCTGGAGAGAATTCTGTGTCTGCCTAGAATAAGATATTGTTGAAAATCGCAAATACAATTATTTGCAGTAATTGCTAACCAATAGTAACACTAAAAAAGTTTTTTTTAAACGCTGAATAAATGTGTCCTTATATTATAGACTTTTGCAGCAAACTCTCTATCTCCAATATTGAAATCATTGCAAATGATTCTTATTTATTGGTGATGAAGTGTTTGTATATAGGAACAACACAACGCTGTGCAAACACCATTGAGATTTGTTAACATCTTCCAAGTTGTAAGCAAATGTCTTCGTCACTCGGAACCGTCAAACTAAAAATCAATATTCCAAAAAAGAATGCCCGATGGAGAGTAAATTTGGAACCAGCCTACTCCCTTGTCTTCTATTCAAGATTATCATATCTGAACTTTAATAGTCCCTGGGGGGAAATAAATGACTATCGGGTTCGCCGTTATATTTTCCTACCGTCATTGCCCGTTATCGTTCCAGTGATTTCATATAATTAGAGTCGTTTGGTTATATATTTATTCATTATTTTCTTTGTTATTATATACCAAATCAAGTATTCAAAATACGAAGCAAACGCAATGTTGTGGCGCGCATCACTACTTGGAATGGAGACGCCAATAATTCAAATTCTGTCTGAGTGAAGTAGTATGGTAACTCCGAATAATGAATTCAACGTTCATTTTGGTAGTTCAATGTATCGACCTGTACCAAGTCATTCAATGGAAATAATGGATTAAACTATGGATATGTAAAGCAAAGCGCAGGAGCCATGGGAATGCAATAGCGGAAGGACTGAGGCCGATTGCAGACTGAATTATCCATGCGTCCAGTTCGCAAATTCAGCTTATTCAGTTTTACAATAAATAGGAAGTCGTAGTTTGTGCCAAATATGTATTTTCCATTTCCTGTAGTAGCCCCCGATTTCTACAGTTCATACGGGAAGTGACCTTGGATTATATTTTTTTTTGTTAGAGAATAATGTCTCTCTCTGAGAATGTACACATTTCTCATATTTACCTGCATAATTTCACGGAGCTGGGAATAGTAAACTTATACCTGGCAGCCCAAAAGTGACCCGAAGTTTATTTCTATCAAGTTTGAATCTTCGATAACGCATGTAAAACTATTGGAACAATTCCATTCTTCTATGGCCTCGTAAACTACTCTTTGCTTGCTTAAACAGGTGAACATGCTAATTACCTAATACACTGATTGGGTGGTTAACGCTGACATTTCATGGAAATTTACTTGAATGAGTTGATACTGGTGGGTGATAGGGGTTTGACGATATGAACGGTTGATACCCTCAATGTCAGAAAAGAATCAAAGTACTTAAAGTACTGATGTCGGGTTTACTTGAATTGTATTCACTGTGGCGTTTAAGATATAGTAATGTAGAAATGCATAGATAATTGGAAGCATAATCTGTGATAACTTACTTTGTATAGAGTGGCAAATAATATTATGTTTGCCGATGCAAAGTCTATACTGTTCCAAAGAAACTCCCATTTTGTTATATGCAGTAGTTTACTGTGTATGGTTCAAATTTTTTCTTTCAGTTCAATACCTGTTTCAACACCTGTTTCAAACTCCTGTTTTCAATACCTGTTTCAACTCCCGTTTTCAGCAAAATAGATCAACTCAAGATTGCTTCAGCTCCAAGACTGTTTCGCTTTTAACACCCCCAGATATATCAACTCCACCGTCATTTATTTCCTGCAAAAAAAATCTTCTTCAAGACTGGACGGTCACTGTCGCCTGTCGGTGTGCTATCACTCCCCACACAGTCAGGTTGTTGACGCACAACTTTGATTATCAGATAATTACGAATTTGTCTACATTATAGAGAAGTAAGCTTTTGAAAAGAACTCATCTGTGATAAATAATAAACTTAACCACAATCACTGCTCAAAGACGAACTGCCTGATCTGAACAACGATAGATCTGATCAACATCGGGTGTGGAGAATGGACCGTGGAGAATGACCCTTCCCGCCGTAACAAATGATACCGGATAAAATAGAATGGAAAGGCAAATTTTAAAAGAAATTGGAAAGATCAACTTTACTGCGATAATGTTCACATTATCAAGTTAAATGCACAAGCTACCGTGCATTGTAAATATGTTTATGACTGTCAGACAGAAGAACGATACTTTTTATGAATGTTGTAAGGGGCATCAAATGAGAACAGTCTCCGGGCAGGAGATCAAAACTACACATGTGCAGAAGAAAAAAGAAAAACTGAAGAGTGATACTAATGTAGGGTTTACCCTTGGTAAACCCGACAAAAATGCAGCAAGCAGTTTTGTCAGATATCTCGCCATATTTTCCCACCGCCATATGCTATCGCCTACATTCAGACCCTCCGCAATACGATTGAAATGTTAACGTGCATATATACTAATTCCAATACCTTCGTCCCAATTGCCCGATAGTTAAGATGGAATGAAATTCCTACCAAAAAAACATCTGACATGACATTGTATCAAATTAGTAGAGAGATCAGCATCATCCTCGTGTGCCGATGTCATTATCTATCCGTTCACACAGTAGGGGGGCATTTTATGTCCACAAATGCAAAACAGTCCAACTTTGTCATTTCAGAGCCCCTAAATTAAGATTCTATTTTTAAACATGGATACACATTAATTCTAACGTCTTCCCCCAAATTGCTGGATATAGTTAAGATGAAATTAAATTCCCACCAAAATAGCAAGTTACACGGCATTATATCGAATATATCGTACATGCATTACCATCACATTACCATCATCCTCGTTTGTCCAGGCCATTCTCTTTCTATGCAGTATTTTTTGTCAACAAATGTGAGAGAGAAAGAGATAAAATTAGAATTAACAGCACTATTCCAGCTATATAGCGACGATATCATCAGATGTTAAGCCAACTATGTCCATATATCAATTCATCACCTCAGTTGCAAAACAAATATTCTTATTTACAACTGGTAAACATACCCGCTAATTAATCAGATGTCGATAGACTATTGCTGCCCGTTGGAGGAGTGAATGAAAAACAAATCGTTGCAAGTAAACAACGGAAACCAGTCATTATTACTAAAATCGTTTTTGTGGAGTCGAACGTTACATCAGGAGATGAGAAAAACAACAAGTGGAATGAGGCATTGTGATGAAGTACTGTATATAATACTTTATATTTGAGCTTTCGTGTGATGTATTTTTGTGCAGACCGGTAATGATGATGGAGTCTCTCCATGTCTCCTCAATCCAAATAATAACTTTTTAAAGTGCGCTTTCACTTTGTCACCAGGTAATTTTTTTATCAGTCTATGATTGAAAATGACTATAGACGCCAGCGTGATCAGAATTCTGATGTAGAACTTGTGGAAGCATCTATAATTTAGCTTCATATTGTACTTAATTTGTGTTTTTCTGGAAAATCCAGTACAGTTTTGGCTTCTCAGTCGGAGCGGCCGGAAGCGAAAAGTGTCTCTTCGTTAGAAACTGTTTATATTCATGAAATATACTCTCATTCAATAATGTTGTGTACGAGTAACTAGATGTAAAGGCAGATTGAGTACTGTAACTGTATACTCCACTCATTAACCAGCACTTGGTAAAAGTAATATTTGCAAATGAATAATATATTATATATTGGGGGAGTTTGTCTGCTAGAACCCTCCAGAGATTTCCCCCAGAAGGTCAACAGATCTCACCATCATCATATTGACCACAAAGCCTGAAGAAGACCGGCGATCTAGTTCAGTACAGCCATCAAGAAATGTAGGAAGATAGAGAGATTTTTGAACACTGCTGTTCTTCTTTATTCGTGAACACGAAAAAGTGTAAAAAAAATTTTTTACATTAGACCACCTTTGGGTGTTCTAAAGTGGAACACTTGTGTTTAGTGTGTATCAATAAATAAGAGTCCTTATTTTCCAATGCCCAAGAGTACAAGATACTCCGGCAATTCTAGAGTATGTTCCGTCAATATGGAATCATTGGATCTTACCTTTGCTCCAGGCTGTACAAGCCTTGTTAGATTAAGTGAAACGATTATGTTCTATTGAATAACCTAGGAAGCACAGCTGCTTGTTTCACAGACTCGTTGAAAGAAATGACATTTCCGGATTCTAAGCACGATCTACCGTTCGGATTTAAGGTAGAAAACCAATTTTATGTGGTATATTCTAATGCCCAATGGTTTGTTAAGTCATTTTAAGGATAGCTATCCCCTTAGATGCAGTTTTTGCACACCCATGACAATTTGTCGTCTGTATCAATAAATATACAAGATAACCATAATAAACTATATATTTTATGAAAGCATACATCGTAGGGATCCCAACTATATGATTTGTATAACTAACGCTGCTACTGTGTAGAAAATATTTCAATTTTAAAAAATTAAAATGAAAACAATAGCGTCCATTTTTCAATTGAAATTTCATGAAAACTGTTGGTCTTGTTTCAACTTTGATGGTATACCTTGGTAGGAGACAATTCGAACTAGTAAACTTTATCTCAATTTTTTTAAGTTTTGCCTGGTTTTGTTTTTATAACTATTTTACTAAAATAAATTGAAAAAAATGTACTGTTTTACGGTCGTTTGTCTTAAAAGTTGGATAATTAAAAAACGAAGCCAAACTTACAAAAAGTGAGATAAAGTTTTCTAGATCACCTTATAAGTAACAAGCATGCCAAATTTCAAAAGCGTAGCATGGATACTTTTAGAGAAATAAACGTTTGAATTTCGGATTTTGTACAAAAATGAAAGGCTAGAAATCGGGCAAAATGTGTCCAGCTATACATCTGATGAATTAATCCCTATTTCTTGCTTGAATTCTATTGTCAAATACATTTTTAATCTGTCTAATGGGACCTACTCGAATTTCTGTTTATTCTGGATAACTATTACACTAAGTTTTTTTCATCAAGTCGGTTTAAAGTCCAATTTAAACTTAAAAAACCTGCTAAACTTGTTCACACCTGTGTAGATTACTTCACGGCGGGTGTCTGAGTGAAGTGTCACTGTCATAATTAGAAACAAAAATAAGGATGTTTGCATGGTTTTGATCAGAAGGGGGTACATTAATGTAAATAAGTAGGACTAATAGATAATTAGCTTACCATAATACTGCGGAAATGAGTTTTGGAAAGGGAAATTTAACAGACAAAAATAATAGTAGCCAAGCCCAAGCTAAGGCAATCTGTTTAATTGTTCCAGGGCCTCGGAAACTAAATTTTTAATCCTAATATAGAAGCACTTCTATTTATAATTTTTATTTCATTTTTTCACCAAATGTTAGAGGAAATAGTGAATATTTGAATGAAGAAATAAAAAAAAAATGTCCAATCTTGACCCTCTAAGGGGATAGCTATCCTTAAGGCTTTCCATTGAATTACTTTATTGCTACTTTTCAACTTTGTCGTAAAATCTGACATCACTGAGGTAGACATAATCGCGAGACGCTATTTTCTCTTGAAGCTATCAGCCACCAAATCTATTCTCTAATAAAAGAAGAATATCGGTATCCTCTATTCGCGCATAAGCAAACGTTATAAGTATGAAGACACCAATACCACCCCCCCTCCCCCCCCCCCTCCGCTTGAAGAAGAGAGAATGCCAACAATATTCACAGTCAGAAAATGTTGATGGCCCATCACCTTTTAATGGCGATACTACAAGGTGATGGGTTTATTTCATAAAGGTGACCAGACCTGTTCATCACCTTTTAAGAGTGACGGGCACTGGGTGTAGATTTAGGGTCATCAACTTTTTAGGGTTATCCTCAAACGTCATCAGCCTAAAAACGTGATGGGTTAACATTTGCCCTCATTCTCTATCACCCTTCACCATTATCAAGAATTATATATTTTGGGGAAGCGACCGTATCTGAAACAGACGCAGCCACTATATTGAAGGAGAGTCGGATGAACAAACAAAACCTTGTTCGAGTTTTTTCCTACCTATTATTTACGGTTCTTACAACATCGTTAACTTTCAACATTAGCGTATTACTTTTAGAATGACAACGGATTTGGAATGTTCATTTCATCGCAATGAAGAATTTCTTCGGCGGTACTCTTGTCCATTACAGTGGACTTGTTGATGAAATGTACATAGCTGAACGGTCGCAATGATAGCTAACCTTGAAAATTTTGCTTCACGAGATTGTGGTAGTAAAACACAACAATCAGGCAGTTAAGTGCTTCCCTTTATGAGCGTGCGAGTCTGCAAGTTGCACGAAATGAGGGGATAGACCGTGTTTATTGTATGGAGACTACAGTTGGTGTGGTGTTATATAGCGATCCGGACAGAACAGCGTTGTATTGTCAATTCCATTTCAGTGTCTGCCCACGTCGAATTGCGATGAACAACTGTTTGATCAGCCCTTGTTGACTAGAATCACCGATAACGTTAACTGCTTTCGTTTCCAACATCAATTAAATTCAGTGTCTAATTATATGCACTGCATTTCGGCTCATTCTTGCTTTAAAAATGTGCAAAATAGAGGAGATTTTTTGTATATTGAACATGTAATGAGGAGGATAGCTCATTCCATATTAAATATACCAATGGCATATATAATATATTTTATCAATTGGAAGGAGTAATATTGGAAAGTTGTACTCATTCCATGATATTTAGTAAATATAATTCGATTTCATAGTATCGCCAGACCATAGGACGGTGGTTTCAGCAAGCCGAGTAAAATGTAATGTAGTGATAAATTGTTTCTATACTCGGGATATAAAAAATATTGGTCGCAGTTGTTTCAAACTGTAAAGGATTATGTTTCGTGCCATTTCCAAAGATATATTGAGGTCGCTATATTAATTGGTTAGTAAACGACGGAAAATTATTATATGACTGGTCAGTTTGGTTTGGAAAGACGAAAAACTGATTTATTGGTCCACGGGGTACTGCATGTAACACAAAATTTCGCAATATTACGGTTCGTAGTTGATAGCCGTTGACTAGTCCTTTGTGTTAAATGCCGTCATTTTCATCTGACGACCATACAACTCACCAATCCCCAGTGTACGAGTTGTCCCAGCGACACAGCTCACCAATTACCAATATACGAGCTGTCAGAGCATTTCCATGATAGCTCTCTAGATTTGTATCTATTACCGCTTATGGCGGTGCTAGGGGCCGTGTGGTCAAGTAATCCAAGTTGCCACATGGACAGGTACAATAAAAGCGTACCTGAGATACAACACATATCACGAATCGTTAGATTCTTGGTATGTGCTTTAGAATAGGTTAACCAGAGGACTATACTGTGAAGTCATCTGGCTCTGTCAGTATATCGGCACCTCTTCCCACTTCCCTTGTATGCGTTGTAATGTTTACCTGTATATGGCGAGATTCTGCTGGTGGACGTTTCGTCCCCGAGGTCCGCCCCCTGTACAGACCTATTGGTCTTTGATATATGTTGGCATAGTGGGAAGTTGATACTGGGTCGACATCGGGCCTTACAGATTAGTCCTTTGTGTTAAATGCCGTCATTTTCATCTGACGACGATACAGCTCACCAATCCCCAGTGTACGAGTTGTCCCAGCGACACAGCTCACCAATTACCAATATACGAGTTGTCAGAGCATTTCCATCATAGCTCTCTAAATTTGTATCTAATACCGCTTATGGCGGTGCAAGGAGCCGTGTGGTCATGTCAACCAAGTTGCCATACCTCAGGTATAATGAAAGCGTACCTGAGATACAACACATATCACGAATCGTTAGATTCTTGGTATGTGCTATAGAATAGCTTAACCAGAGGACTATACTGTGAAGTCATGTGGCTCTGTCAGTATGCCGACACCTCTTCCCACTTCCCTTATATGCGTTATAATTTTAGACACATCGTCGAATGTTCATTTCAAGGTAGCACAGATTTTGCTCAGCGTTGCTCCGTTCCCGTTTCACACTGCAATTTATTTCAACTAAATTTGCTTTTGTGTCATCTGATTGCGGCTCGACACACCACAATCATGCCATCATACACTCAGTCTTTGAAAAGTCAGCGGAGGTAAATTTGACGTCGCACTACATGCTCTGGTCTACAGTGCTGACTGATTTAAGTGTTTTGTTTCTGGCTAACTCCATGGACGAATGCAGGGGAAATGAACATGATTTAGATGGGACTAAGCATTCGACAACAAAAGACAACGGCTACTGTTGAAAGATCACGCTCGACTAAGAACCGTAGTAATGGACAAGAGCAGCATACTCCCTAACAACTTCTTTATTTCGATGGAACGAACATTCGAAATCCTTTGTCATTCTAAAAGAAATATGCTAATGTTGAATGTTAATGCTGTTGTAAGAACTATTATATCATTGCAAGAGTCGTCATTCGCCACGGGAGAACACCGGCGCGCGGCGAGTGACGAGTTTTGAATTATGGAATTTTCCCGGATTTGTCTATTGTGCCCATGCCTGGAGAGCATCAATTATCGGAATATTTTATTATTTCATCGTTACTCGCAATTTTGGTTGATATTCCATGCCTCCAGTTCCCAAAACTGGAATAAAGAGTTTTAGTGCGGATGAAAACACAATGAGTGTCGAAAATATATTTCTTGCTTCTAGATAGCTACTCGCAGAACTCGAGACTACAGTCTACAGTACTACACTCCCGGACAGTATAACTGTGCAGACTGTGAAGTATCCTCATAACAGAAGCCTTGATTCTCTAATGTCGTAACATCACCGACTATGCCAAGATTCTCATCGAGCGTTCTCATTGGTTGGTGAAAGATGGGCATCACCCTTGTCTTTGACAATAATAGATTTTACTTATTCAAGCATCAAATATCCATATTTTATATTTCAGTCAATTTATTAGACAAGCGCCGACTGCGGACAGAATACCCAACATACCTATCTTCTCGTTCGCGGATCTAAAATAAAAATCGAATCCAGAGACACTAACGTTCGAATCAATGGACTAATATGTAGAAATCCAACATAACATACTGCCTGGTGCCTATATATCATGGTTTCCACGCGTCCAGATATATACGAATTATTATGTAGAAGAGGATCGATCAAGTGAAAATGTTTTAGGAATTTTTCGGGTTTCCAAGAAACTGCAACTAGTCTTGGTGAGCACACATGATCATATGCAGGCCGGCATCAAAAACAACTTGTAGTTGGACTGGAAGTAAGCTAAACAAAACTCAGGTCACGCGGTGACCAAATTCGGCATTCAAAGTTTCTGTTTCAAATATGAGAAGAGCTTATACATCACCATCATACAATTGAAGCTATCAAACCGCAATTTAATCTCATCCAATTAAACCTGGACATACACATTTGTGGATTTCACTGTCACAAACGCGGCCCCACTTTAATGATTGCAGTTCTATTTAACCTATTAGCTGCCTAAAATGCACCCTCGTGTTTGGATCTCGATCAATGCGTGTTTCAGTGACGATGTCAATGTATCTCTTGGCCGTACTGTATATGTGTATATCAGTGAAATTTTCTCGTTCATTCTTGGTTTAACACGTGTTAAAGAATAACTGAACTTATTAATGCAGATATAGGCTAGGATCCATATTTGGACAGGCAGCTAAGTCCCCCGCCGAAATGGCAGCAATATTTTTTAGCATTGTTGATCTTGGGGGATATTCATGAGGGAGGCAACTGCTACTTCATAGGCGTTGGATGCGGAAGGGTCTTTCTGCCTTCCCAAGTTTTAAAATCAACTCAGAACGGTTGACTGAACGTTTTTTGCTTCTGCAATATAGTTTCCATGCAGTGAAGCATGGAAATTATGTAACCGAGAAGCGACCCCAAGTGACATCTCAAGGCATATTATCTGCAAACCAAATTTGACGAGAAGCTGAATGCATCCTCAACCTATTGTCTGGAAACCAAAATTTAAATTTGCCACCAGGTTTCGCCACCTGTAGGTGCAAGTGGGCGAAATGCAATCCCAAGGATCATCTCATGACATCAGCATATGAACTTTGGGAAGAATCTGAAAAGGGGTTATTGCCCGGAAACCAAATTTAGATTTGCATGCACAAGTGTGCGAAACACAATCCCAATTGACACCTTATGGCATATGAATACCAAATTTGAGAAGAATCCGATGAGCAGTTGTCAAATTATTGCCAGAAACAAATTTCAGATTTTTCCACCAGGTGTCGCCACCAGTATGCAGAAGCAGGTGAAATACAATCCCAAGGGACATATCATGACATGGTATCTGCATACCAAATTGGAGAAAAATCTGATGAGCGAAATCAAATTTAGATTTGGCACGAGGTGGTGCTACCTGTAAGCACAAGTGGGAGAAACGCAATCCCAAACGACATCATATGTCATGATATATTCATACCAGATTTAAGAAGAATCTGACGAGTGGTTCTCAATACAAGCGTCTAGTCCGTCATTCATAATTCAGCCGTCGTCCATTAAAGAATATCCGCGTTATTACCCGGAAACAAACCTGGTATTTCGCCACCAGGTGGCATCACCTGTAAGTAAAAGTGAGCGAAAGGCAATCCCACGCAACATCTCCTGGCATGATACATGCATGCTAAATTTGAGGAGATTCCGATGAGCAGTTCTCAAGTTAATGGCTGAAGACAAATTTTGATTTTAACACCTGGTGGCGCTACCTATAGGCGCAAGTGGGCGAAATGCAATCTCAAGCGACATCTTAGGTCATGGTATTACCCGGAGACAAATTTGGGATTTTGCCACCAGGTGGCGCCACCTGTAAGTGCAAGTGAGTGAAAGGCAATCCCATGCAACATCTCCTGGCATGGTACATGCATGCTAAATTTGAGAAGAATCCGATTAGCATGCAGTTCTCAAGTTATTGGCCAAAAACAAATGTCAGATTTTGTCATCAGGTGGCGTCACTTTCTGAGCAGAAGTGGATAACGCAATCCCAAACAACATCTCATGGCAAGGTACAATGTATATGCTTGCCTAATTTGGGAAGAATTTGATGAGCAGTTCTCAAGTTACTGCCTGGAAACCAAATTTCGAGCAACATTTCAAAGCGTTTCAAAGCTATTGCTTGCAGCACAAAAGAACGGAAAGAACCCTAGTGGCGCCACCTACAGGCAGATCTTCCTGAAACGCAATACCAATCAACATCTTGTCACAAGGAATGCATATGCCAAATATTGAAGAAACTATAGATACGATCGATCGAATACGATTGGGGGCATGCCTTTTGCATCTTTAGAAAAGGAAACATTCATTATTTGTGAAGAAAGTAAAAACGTAAAACTTAGGAAAAATATCATTAACATGGCCCCATAAGATGCCTTGAGGGTAGGTACCCACATATCAAATTTAAAAGAATCCATTAAGGTCCAACAGTTACTGTCCGGAATGCAATTTTACCTTGGCCCTCAGGTAGCGCCATGTGTAGGCAGATAGGCATAAAAAATAATCCCAACCGAGATCTTGAGGCAAGATCCCTTGACATTGGAAATAAAAAAAGGTTAACTTGGCCTACAGGTGGCGCCACCTATGAGCAGATCGACAAGAAAAACAATACCAAGTGAAACCTTCAGGTAAGGTGCATGTATACCAAACTTGGAAAGAATTCATTCAAGTATTAAAAACTTATTGTCCGGAAACATAATTTTAAATTTGCCCCCAGGTGGCACCACCTATATGTGGATCGGCACGAAAAACAATGCCAAACGAGAAATTGAGGCGAGGTACCTACACACCAAATTTGGAATGAATCGGTTCAGGTTTTCAAAAGTTATTGTCTGGAAACACTTAACTTAGCTTTCAGGTGGTCCCCCCATCAACATGAAAAACATTCTCAAGCCAGATCTTAGGCAAGGTACCACCACACCAAATTTGGAAAGAATCGTTAAGGTTTTCTCTCCAACTCTCCAAGTTATTGTCTGGAGATGCAATTTTAACTTGGCCCGAGGTGGCGCCACCCAGAAGCGGATTGGCACGAAAAACAATTCCAAGCAAGATCTATAGACAAGAGACATATTTACCAAATACAAAAACATGGGTCTGTGCCTGATAAATTGAAACCTTTTGGGGTTGCAATTATCCCAATATTGCAGACAACACACAAATTTCTGCTTCTGCGAAGATATATTGGAGATATATATGCTCAAACACAATATATGAGGGTCGGGCGAGGGCTAGTTTGGGAGATAGAGGGTGCGGCTCTGTGCCGTGGGGATGGGGACATGCTCTTCTTGAGGGTAGTGGTAGGTGTGCTGACATGAAGGCCATAGAAAGCTCCCTGTACATGGAACAACCACACTGACAACTGCATGCCATCGTATGTCAGTCAGAAAAATCACAAGGTGGAATTCAATTCAATTCAGGAAAATGATCATATGCACAGTGTGCACCCAAACTTTAGGAACTCAGTTGTAATTAATATAGTAAGTTGCAGGTGTGGACACAAACGGTTCCTGCAGAAGCGTTAGGGTAAATCATATGATGTGAGACACAATTATTTGATAGCAAAATTGAAGGAAATTTTGTCCTTCATTTAAGATGACACGAAATTTAAAAAAAAAGGGTTCAGTATTTCATGTAATACATCTAAAATAAAATATGGTTCGTGCAAAAGCTTTAGGATAAATCATATGATGTGGATTACAATTATTTGACAGTAAAATTGAAGGAAATGTTGTCCTTCATTTAAGAATACACGAAATTCAAAAACCAGGGTTCGGTACTGCGGGGATTTCCCCGCCAGTTATTTCATATTATAGTTCTGAAATAAAATATGGTTCATGCAAAAGCTTTAGGGTAAATCATATGATGTGGAATAGAATGATTTCAAAGCAAAATTGAAAAAAAATTCAAAACTAACACGGGTTCGGTACTGCGGGGATTCCCCCACCAGATATTTCATATTATACTTCTTAAATAAAATATGGTTCCTGCAAAAGCTTTAGTGTAAATCGTATGATGTGGAATAGAAGGACTGGACAGCAAATTTAAGAAAATGGTGTCCTTCATTTAAAACGACATGAAATTCAAAACTAACAGCGAGAAGCGGAAGAAAGAAGAAAAAATGACAAACGCATTTAGGGATGCCTAATTATTAGACAAAGCATTTGGAAGTTATCGCTTGTGAAGAATTTGAATGGAAACCACGGACATGCACAACATAGATTGGAACAAGACCCAGTGGCGCCACCTTCAGGTGGATCTTCCTGAAACGCAATACCAACCCATGTCTGGTCACAAGGAGTGTATATGCTAATTTCGAAGGAATCCGACAAAGCTTTTGGAAGTTATCGCCTGTGAAGAATTTGAACAGCCATCCACAGACACAAAGAGAGCAAGACCCATTTTAACTGGAACGGACACGAAGAAGCGAAACTCAGTGGCACCACCTTCAGGCAAATGTTACTGAAATCCAGTACGCAACCGCGTCTTCTCACAAGGAATGCGTATGCCGAATTTCGGAAGAATCCAAGAAAGCGTTTGGAAGTTATCGCTTGTAACTGACATCCACGGACACAAAGAAGCAAGATCCATTTTGACCCAGTGGCGCCACCTTCAGGCAGATGTTGCTGAAATGCGATACCGACTGGTGTCTTGTCGCAAGGAATGCGCATGCCGAATTTCGGCAGAATCCAACAAAGCGTTAGGAAGTAATCATTCGAACAGACATGCACGTACATCCACGGATATGCACGGACATCCACGGACACATAGAAGCAAGAACCATTAGGACAAAAAGTGATCTGGAAAATACCTTCGGTCTAATACACAACGAATGTAGGGGCAAGAAATTTATTGTCGACCTTCGTTGTTGACGGTGACCATTGACTTCTATCGAACAGTACTGGTTCAACGTCGACGAGTACTTCTTGTCGACCGTCATTGTCAAACAGGACCATGCTTTCATTCGGACTAAAACACTGCATCTCAACAACGGCAAATCAGACTCCAATGCGTTTTAAGAATGTTTTTAACTGGCTGAGATCTTCCAGTTTTGGGAACGGGGGGCCCGGAGGATCAACTAAAAAAGGCGACTGATAGTGAAATAACAAAATATTCTGATAATTTAGGCATGCGCACTAAAGAAGAATCCGGGAAAATCCGGTAAGCCAAAAATCGCCGCGCGCATCCAGCGAGTGACGACTAGCAACTTCCATTGGTCTCAAATCTAAATTGTGCATATATTTGATGCACATAGTGATTATAATCAAACAACCAGATATAATAAACGAATGGAAATTTTCACGATTGAATATCAATGAATGGTTTGGTTAATCTATAAACAAATTTGAAAATGCCCATACATGAAATCATATAGTTCATTTCCTTACAACAGCATGTCAATCCTGAAGTAAATATAATTGAAAACCATTACTTTCACTAAATAAGGCACGTATATGAACAGTGCATAAGACTGTCTTATAAGGTTTATAAGACATCATATGTATTTCCGTTACCTGTGCATTGTACGGCAACGGTTGGTCAAATATTAACTTTGCATTTATACGAACGGGGATGAATACGTTGTAAATACTGCAATATCATCTATCACATCACACCATTAAAATGTAACTGAAATATGAGATTGACAATATTCCACTGTATATGTTATTCAAATGTTAAATAACTCGGATCATTTAATTCACTTCACCACACTAGTCAAATGCTTGTGGATGTAACATTTCACCTGGGTATAAGTAAAATTAAATATTCTCTACGGCAGATCATCGCGTCAGTTCAATCCCATCAAATCTTCCCAAACTGTACAAGACAGGTAAATTATACTCGAATTATACCATACAGTAAATGTATTTTAAATGAAGGCAAATTTCGGCCTCTCCCATACGTGTACCATATCCTTACCATACGTGTGAAATGCAACTTTTTTCTGTTGTGATATAAATAAAGACTTGCAAAACGATACCGATTATTTTATTTCTTTTTCTAATTGGACTATTTGGCAGTTTTCTTGACACACGAAGCTTAATACCTTTACGCCTAGTTGGTGATCATTCGGAACACTCAGTGAAACGTATAAACTCGAAGTACAGCAATAAAGAAATGGTAGTCATGGGCGGAATTTTGCATGACTGGCTTTAAAATGCCCATGGATGGATGTTACTTTCTTTTATTGTTACAGTGGAGTATGGAAAATTTGAACTATTTAGTTCGACGATGACGTCACGGAGGCTGTATCATTTAGAATTTGATTCAAACTTGTTGATTTAGCGTAAGTCTAAATCGGTTGTGGATCGGGGTAATCTGTTACCCAAATATAGCTGCCCTTGGGATCTAGACGGTCTAGGCGATCTGGACGATCACGGTCACTTGCACATCCTCTTTAGCGAATAAGGAAATAAGAAGGTACACACGAAAAAAATACAAGGGATATCGTTCATGTGATGTTTTTTTGTTTATAGAATTGCTCGAATTTCTCATCAATAATATCGATATGAAATTTGGCAATACGCTATATCAACAGCATATAGGTATTCCAATGGGTACGGTACTAATTGTGCGCCCCTTTTTGCTGACCTATATCTGTCCACTTCTGAATACGACTATATGCAGACGCTTTAAAACAGATTTTTTCATAGCCCGTTCCTTCTCATCCACTAAACGCTATATAGACGATCTTCTTGCTGTGGATAATCGCTATATAACGCAGTGAAGGATATATATCCACCTTCACTGGATTTGAAGGAAACTACAGATGGCCCTAGCGGCACATCTTATTTCGACCTATATCTCTGCAAAAATAAAGCGGGCCTTCTCTCTCGTCGGCTTTACGACAAAAGAGATGATTACAATTTCAACATAGTAAACTATCTCTATCTGGACAGTAAAATACTAGAGGGACTTGCATATGGCATATACATATCTCGCCTAGTAGCATTTGCTAGATCCTGTGTTAAATGTGACGATTTTAATCAACGTCACAAACAACGTAAAACAGGGCTATATCATCAAGCGCCTCCACTCGAATTTTCTCAAATTTGGCGATACATATCGCATGCTGATAGCAAAATACAAGCGTAGCGTGCAAGATCTATGGTGGTACGTTCCCTAATTTCGATTAATCCGGGGCTAGGGGCCGTATGAACCTATGTATTTAAGATCCTCACAGTGTTCATATGAACAGGCACAATCAAAGCGTGATTGAGATGCATCATACTCTAGATAAGGACTTTACAACGTATATCATATGGATTAAGTATACTGATCAGCGATACGGACTCGATATTTTTTTAACATCATGATGTCTTGCTGGCGTCATTGAAAACTGTTGACCGCTTCTGTCTTGCAGGAAATTAACCTAGTTATGTATACTATGATTTATCCTTTTGATTTGGTGCTAATATTAGTATATGAATTAGGTATGGACGCGGAAATTCTTAAATGGACGACGACTGAATATTGAATGACGGACCAGACGCTTGTATTTGGATTATGGACGCGGGAATTCTGTAATGCGACTGATTACAGAATGTCGGACTAGATGCTTATATTTCTCTTTCAGGCCGTCAAAAAAGACCAGGGCTGTCTAATGATTGACGAGTCGGTCAGTTGGAATATTTCGATTAAATTTATATGGATATAGATAATAATAGACGAGGGTGATGTCGTTGTCTGGTCAGTTCTATTCATAATTATCATTAGTGAAAATTAGTGAGCTATTATATCAAAGACATCAGATCATATAGATACTGGAGAACATAAAACGTCTGGCAGAAAGTTCGTCATTTATGTACATGATCAACGTAAGGTTTATCGACACTCTATGCAACTATTTTCACATCAAGACCTGGTAGATCGTCTGGGGAGGATTACATCAGTATTTAAAAATAACTGGTCACTGGAATATATATATTCTGCTCAACTGGTCTCTAGAATAGGATCTAGAGAGATATTTTCGATTTCATACTTTTTTAGGATTGGCGGTCTTACATTTCTCTATTCATTTAAACCCTTGAAGACAATTAGATATAAGCTGGTGAGTTGATGTTTGTACAAGTGACCCATAAAGGTCCTTCCAAGTCAGATCCCGAGGGCAAAGTTGCCAATATGCTGAGTTGTGCTATTCAGTGAGAATAAGGCGCTTCAATAGAAATCATTCAAGCGTGACTTCAGGTCAAACTTCTGCTTCAACTAGACCAATCCTAATTGTGGACAATCCCATTTACAGCAGAGGGATGTCGATATCGAATAGGTTCTTTTGGAACTTGATCCCATCAGATAAATAAATATATATGCACATATAATAAAATAGAGCATTTATATCCAATTAATTTAAGGATATTCTCGCTCCACCTTAGGCACGAATCTACCCGGAGAGAATATGACAGCGGAAAGCTGCTGCGCTCGAGGCGATGTTTCCAGAATAACATTTCAAAATATGTAAAGCCTTCGAACGAAGATGAAATGGTAAAAGAAACTGAAAAATACAACTTTCAACTGAGAGGTTAACGAGGCATTTTTCGGTACAAATTTTCATTTGCATCACAATTTTATCATAACTTTCGTATAGGACAGCATGTTCAAACTATTAACGGCACATACCTGAGCGGGAGTTAATCCGAACACCGTACAGTGCCAGCATTATCAGAAGTGATAGTTTCCAGACGTTGCCTCTCATTGTGTCCTTATGTTCTTGTCCTAAATCCAAATCGATGATAAGTCGAGTTCTCAGCGTCACCAGATGATCCCAGTTTGTAATGTCCTTCTCAGCGTGACGTGATAATAATTTACGAGTAGATTGTGTAAAAATGTAGATTCCTCATACTTACATCGGTGAGACACGATGAAGAGAAGTCTTAGAGTTCATATACGATTGGCCCTCCTACTCTATTCCCTGTCATGATGGAGGCGAGTACAACGGGAAATTTATAGACTTCAAGATTACCAACAATGGTGGCTGTTAACGTTAGAACATTGCGACAAATAATAATCTCACAAAATATTAATTATTTACTCAAATATCTTCCGGGATATTGAATAGACAAATACACTAAAGGCAGTTTATCACCTATAATTGAGAGGAGCGTAAACTTATTAATAAAATTTTTGCAACGAAGGACAAATAGTATCGGCGTTTATGATGTCGTTCTTCATAGAAAACCGACGGTATGGATGATGGTATACATAGTCCTGCAAATGAGCTTCTATCCTCAGTCTACAAGGTCGTATCCCAGCAACTCCCGCCTCGTCACCCCGCTTTGAACAAACTCTAACAAGTTAAAACGTTTTATATCTGTAGCAATCGCGGGGTCTACAGCAGCTGTTTGCTTCGTTATTCTATAGCTTGTGAGTGGGTGAGAAAAAGCCTACGACTCTCTCAACAATCCGTCTCCGTGCCATATTAGCAGAAAGGTTCCACGGAAAATAACTATGGTCAGAAAATCTACTTTACACCAGAGTAGCTAATCACAACTCAGGCTGTCGAAGATGCATGCAGCGGAAATCCAATAAAACCAATTACATGTGCCACCTATGTCTCACTCATGCTTGTATGATTTTCCTATCATCACATTTTTTCAAAGACTGGCAAGGATAATCCACACTGAAGAATGGCAATTTCCTGTTCAGTTTGTTGAAATTATATAGACTACATTCTGCCGTAATTGCTGTCTATATGGTTTCTTTTCATTGAAATGTAAAGAAATGGAATATGAATTTAAATGTACGCAGTATTTCAAAATCAGAATTTAAAGATGTATCCCTAATAAGAAAAAATATATGTTTTAAAATAAGATTGAAAGACCTACTACATACAATAAGGTGCAATTTATTCATGAGAATGAAATAGGGCTGCACTAATTCGCCAACTACAAGTATATATATATTTTAGAGTATTATATTGGTGAACGAGTCGAAATCTTGGAGAAGAGTAAAATTGGTTTAGCATTCATAATCTTCAAAAAAGATATCATGGTCAAATTCAAAACGGTTGACACAAAGTCGGAACTTTTCACATTTTCATGTTTTCAGTCGACTTTTAATATTTATGTTGTATCAGAAGATTAAAATTTCACGAAATAATCATTTTTTGAAAACATTCATCGCCGGAATCCAGAGAGACGTCAAAAATATCTAAAATGAATCGAAGCTGATTTGGTCAGACACAACTCCATTTTTATAGATCCAAGGGTTTTTAAATTACTTGGGATAAGCTGTTATACTTATCAATTCGCCGAAGACAAGTATAGGATTCTATCCTCTATTATCGTAGTTATCCCCGTTTTAACTACACTGAATGGATTCTCTGGTATTTAATTAGCTTGCAGGCTTGTACGCTAATCAGCAGCATAAATGCTACACCATGCCTAACACGAGATCACACCTTCTGCAAATATTTGGATACATCCGCACGAAAGAAACTTTCAAAAGACCAGAATCGGAAATCACTCGATTATAGCGACACGAACAAAGGAATATATTAATTACCCCACATTGTAAAGTGTCAATATCTTCATCGGAAAAGTACTCCTCACCCCTTCTGGTTATACTTGCGATAAGGACTACCTGTGGACTGGACGATTCAACCGTAGTTCCTTATGTACAAATCGGGAATACAGCCCTAGCTATATACCTTATTCGCCAGATTATTCAATAGATCTATTAGGATCGCCTGAGGTTGAAATCAATTGCATGCTTGTACACGTAGAAGCTAATTGGAAAAGAGAAATGAACCACATTGATTCCATGTAGGAGACACTGTGTATGGCAAAGCAATGAAGGACAAGATTGTCCCATGTTATATGAATATAGTACCGCAATTGGTTAAGAATTTAGACAAGATATCGATTCTTGACTTACCATGCACATCTACATCATTGCCCTTGGAAATTTGTATCTAATACCACACAGGTCGGTGCTAGGGCCCTTGTGCATTCAAGATGTCTACATGAACATCTACAATAAAAGATTGGCTGAGATACAACTTACCACATCGATAATTTTTGTTCTTGTAAATTGTTTAGATATGGAGTCAGAATATTGGCCTGTGGGGTCATATGACTTCTTGTCAGTACTCCGGTAACTTTTCCCCATCATCACTAGACATGGTTCGTCTGACATACGAAGTATACAGACCTGATTTTGGAGGATGGTTTTCCCTTCACATTTGTTTGTTGTATTTAACTGATTTAAGATGTATCATCGTCGTGTGGTCTTATCAGCTATCTGCATCCATATCCACATTGTTATTTTCTAGAAAATTGTGTACTACTCTTCATTTCTACTAATAATTTGATTATTAAAATTATAACATGGTCCAGATCGCAAAACATACAGAGATTATCATACGATAATCTTTATTTTTTTTTGGTGATTTATAATATTTCATTCACTTACAGAACAGGTGACGTCCCATTCTTCCGACGCAGTGCTACACGCTGAGCGAAGATTGGTTCATTCCCCGCGCAGTAGGCGGAGTTTATATATAGCTGCATCTGGTGGATGGACAGCACGCGCGAGAATGTCTTGCAAACGACACGGGATGGGTTTGCAGAAAATTACCACTCTGCGTCTGAATCGAGGGGATAATTATCATTTTCATGATCATATGCCTTTCGGTATTTTGATTAACGGTCTGAAACTAAACATCGAAAAATTATTACACGATAATATCCACTAATGCGGTCATTAACTGCTAAACAGAGATGTCCGCTTAAGTTTGAAAACTGCACAAATTACAAGCGTCTTCCCCGTCATTCATAATTCAGCTGTCGTCCATTAAAGTATATCCGCGTCCATAATCCAAAGACCAATTCTGTATTCCATATAACAGTATTAACACCAAATTCAAAAAGACAGTCATAGTATACATAAACATAGGCTAGTTTCCTGTAAGAGAGAAGCGGTCAACAGTTTTCAATGATGCCGGCAAGACATCACGTTGTTCCAAAATCCGTATCGTTGATCAGTATTCGCAATCCATAATATTCGTTGTAAAGTCGTTATCTAGAGACTCAAATAGCGTGTGCCAGCAAGAATTTGGGCCTATATATGTGTAATGTTTATCTTTATGCCAAAAAAATATGAAGTCTCTTTTTTAGCTCCCAGGAATTTTGTCTTTACCGTTACTTTCTATTAGTGTTGAAGGAGGGGGCCCTGGCGCGATAATCACGTGATTAGTTAGCAGAGGATGCTTTCCATTATTGCTCGGAGAAGGTTTCAACGTGTACAAGAGAACGTCGGTCACCAGATTTCCGGTTGTATTTGCTGTATACGTCCGTATACCTTTAAATTGCCGTGACCGTTCATATATAATATATGTTAATAGTCTGCAAAACCGTTTCATGCAGAAATGACAAGATTATCCGAGGATCAATAATACAATCCAGTGGTTGCAAACAGCAAGGTGCTATTTAAAAAAAGTTAACGATAGAAATGTCTTTACCGTTACGCATCTTTTACCATCTTTACCATTATAAGAAGTCCCGATTTCCACAAATGTACACAAAGTTAGTGCTTGTCGGAAATATGAAGGTACCAGATATAATATCAATTTATTGGCTTTAAACAAAAGCCGCAGAAGTTAGTGTGAAACACTAGGTTTGTAGATCTACAGACCTCATCTAATTCAACACGGAGGAACAAATCTGAAAAATATTATATGTATTCATTCGATACACACGAAATATAACTGTCAAAAAGCTTAGTCTAACTTGTTGATTACTACTGTGATTATAATATAGATTTACAGAATAAAAATTTAAAAATATGAATGGAAATGTCGTCGTAACGGTAAAGACAGCTATATCTTCCAACATAAACACGATAAAAAAAGAGAAAAATCTTGATATCTCACAAAAGAAGAAAATTGCCAGCTGTGTTATCTACATATCAGGGATATAATGAGTGCATTGATACACAATTTTACCATAAAAATTTTATTTGAAATTTGGAAAAAATGTTCCCCAATTTACTACATTCCTGTAGAATTACCCATACAACTCCATTATAATAATGCCATATTAAAAGTACTTTGAAGTTAGAGACATGTTTGCTATACCAAAGAATATTTGGAAATTTTATCATTGATATCATATCGTTAATATGTGAATAGAGGCGTGTTACGCTTTGGAAATTAGTCTATGGTCGGCAAAATAGGAATGGACCATACAAACGTGATGAAAAATGGCCTTTTGATCCGCTCTAGAAATTAACGACGAGAAGTTAGGATTTGAACGATCCTTACAAGTTGAACTGTGTCGAGAAGTTATGTCAGACAGCAATTGGCAATAAACAGTTTTACGATTGGATTAGGCAGCAAATATATTGGAATCTAACACCTGTTCATACAGAATTTCTCAGGCGGAAAAATTAAATGTCTATCTTTATAATGCAATATAATGAAATCTGGTCCCAAAGGCGTATTCCGTTGTTTTATTACTGCTCCATCAGGACCTCACAAATGAACTCCAACGGAATAACGGACCTTCTGTCGTTTCCAATGGCGTATTATTACGAGGGCGGTGGATGGAATATAACTTCTTCCATCCGTCGTAAAGTCACGCTCCTCGTGAAGGCTCGCTATTCAGACTTGGGTCAATGAGACATTTTTTCCATGTTATCGGATAACAACTGAAGCTAGTCCGATTTCGTTCTTTACTTTCCATAATAATTCAGATTATCCCATAAGGCGCGGTCCAAATTTGAACCGGCTTTTATCTTCACGAAAACATCTTGTGGGTTCCAGTATGATCAAATGGGCTTGAAGCTGTTATTAACGTTTGCTGATGATAGCTTGTCTCTCCGCCGCCGGATTTACGACCTGACGGAGGCGAGGCAAAGCGGCCACACACAAATGTAGTCTATGAATGTTTGTTCGAGTATGGCAAGCCATTGGCTACATCCCAATGTCCAATGAGTCAATCCATGTATTTTCGATAGTCATGCAATATTGGGCCCCGCATTCTACATCCAAATCTACGTTCAAGACGATCTCAAGTTCGTCATACACGAACACAAATTGAGCACAAATTAATAAAACACGGATGTTGTCACTCAGGTATGGAAGAAAATTTAATCCTTTGGAAATTTTGGTCCGATGGATATCTTTTAACCCATGCATCTAAGACTTATTTTCCTATCATGCAGCTGTTCAGAATTGCAGACTGTCCTATGAAAAGCCACTGACAAATACTCAAATCCCTGGGACAGAATTCTGGGACGAAATATCTCCGTCCCATGATTTGATACTAAGGGTCCTCGCAGATGCTCTGAATTTTTTAGGATAGCATGAAATTCCGTTCACACCGGCTCTTGCCTTGCATGTATATGCAGGGTGAGAATGCAAATGACGAGTGACAAGTTATAGCGCCTTAGAGACATTCAATATGAGTGGTCAATCGGTTCCCACTGATTCACAGTTGGGCACATATTACGCGACGTTATCATCATGCGCCCCCTCAACTATATTTTGCAGTTAGTAGGCCTATATCTGTGGGGTTTATCACAATATTTGAGGAAACAGGACGTTGATGGATGATGACCCCTTAATTGTCGGCACAGTTCTAATAATTATGATCAGTTTCTCCAATCGAGGACCACATATGCGCATAACACTCCATGTACATGTAAGGTGTATTTTTTTTTCAAATGGGAAAAGGTGCAACGCTATGTTAATATACATTCCTCCGCTCTACTGGGGACTTGTAGTAAACTGGGTTCCTTCGTGTGATGGATCTATAAGGCCAACTATTAACCCTGCCATGCACAGAATCTTGTTAGATATTTAATTATTTCTTCTTCTCGACGGCTACTTGATAACGCTGGTGAAATTATATTAATCATAGTAAATTATCTTGTCTTCCAATTGATCTGATCTCTGTTGCGCACTTATGTTGTCTTGAAGACGACGAAGACATACAGTTTATGCCCACTGCCCACTTTCGAGATTATAAGGCTTTTATTATTTTGTATTGCGCTCTTCGACTAGAATATTGAAGCAAGTGAAGCGAAAACCAAGGAATATAACCAACAGAGGAATATAGCATCGGTATCTATGGCAAATTAATTATGTTGGGAGCAACATTTCGTTAGTGACTAAAACTATAGGATGGGACTAATTGCCTTTTGAAGAAGATAAGCGTAGGAAGGAAACGGTTTCACGCCTGAAATAATACCGATCAATAATCAATAGGATCCGCTACAAACGTTACTTCGTGACATTCCACGGCCAATGGTATCAACATAATTGAATCTTCCTCTACTCCCACAGACACAAGATGCCTGGTAGGCCTATAACATGTTATACACTGCGGTTAACTCCGCAGACCACAGACGATATTTTCCACATGACCTCATACCATTACATAGCTCTGCGTGGACAGGATGGGGAAAATAATTTAACAATCAAACAAACCCTAATTAACCATACTTTTTGATCAAGGGCATTATGCCTCCACCCACCAAATTTTCTACCCCTCATAAAAATTGGCAATGGTAAACCATTGTAATTTCATGGTACACATTTACCATGGTTATTTGTATAATTGTTTGTCATGCTTTACCGTGCTTCACCATGCTGAACGGTAGGACTTTTGGGCTTCAAGATAGGGCGTTGAGGCGTTGAAACGAGCGTTAGGGTAGGAATACACCAGAGCCGTTGCGTTGGCGCAGGCGGCAACGCTCGCGACAACGCATTTGTCCGTGCATTCACCATATGCGTCTTTTGGCTGCGATGGAGGCTGCGTATATGCCTATACCTAATTTAAATAACATAACGTATGGTAATTCAGCACCAAGTAGGCGCTTTATAACCGGACGGAAAATGTTGTGGTGCCCTTTTCCAACAGCTATAGGCATGGAGGAAAGAGCAACATTGGCCATAATGGATATGATGGATGATGAAGACGACGATGACAATGAAATGTTGGCCCTAATGGCATTGACTTTAGTGCGAAAACCTAGAGAGTGTTGGGTGCATCCAATACTCTTGAAAAGAAAAGAAAATAAAAGCGTCTGATGCCAAAGTGTGCATAATAATGTCCTTGACCTTCCAAAGGCAATGCGTAGGCCTGTGCAGCGCGTCAAAAAATGGAAAATTCCCAATTCCAACGGCAACGCAAAGCTATAACGCAACCGATACTCAACGCAATGCGAATAACAGTGTGTTCACCACTTCTTTTTGCAACTTGTTCAATTTGTTGCGACAACGCATATGCGAATCGCATTGCGATGACGGCTCTGGTGTATTCCTACTCTTAAGGTGTTACGATGAGCGTGACTGCGTTACGATGACCCACTTCCATGAGATATCACGTGATCATTTACAATAATCAGAGCTTCTCAATTCGCTTTCTCCGTTTCTCGCTCCATCTCTCTGTATAGGCAGCATTTTGAAAGAAAGGCTTAGAAAGGGCGATGAAGGCAGTTTTTGTTAACGATTGGCATATTTTTACTTTATATTTTGAGGTATGCTGAGTTCGAATGTAATGTTTGCCGGACTCATTTGTAAGCTTTCAATCCTTTAATCAACGATTCAAAATTACTCCAACAGATTTCTTGCTTTTCGCTAAATAAACTTCAATGAGCATCGAAGCTGTTTAATTCAACAAGTGTTTTCAGTTTTTCTATGAATTCAGTAACCAGTATAGAATATTGGCTTGTTACATTGATAGTAACACACACTAGACAATAATACAATTTCATATTTTTAACCCTATACCAGACATAGAGCTGGGTATATAATGCCCCCTCGCCTCTCCGCCAAATTTTGTCCCATAACTACGGAACGAAGAATTAAGAGCTGGCGCTTCCTGCATTGATAGTTTATTATCTTGGGTTTATTTTGAACTTATTGGCATAATAGGGTTGTACACGAGGCTCATGATTAGCTAAATAATGTATAGCCCTCACGAGTAAGAGGGCTATAGGTCGGCCCCAGTCACCTCCAGCGAGGGTTATTTTATTTTATTACGAATCACCCACCTCTGAAGCTGCCGTACATCTATATAATCTCTATCCCTTCCTGCGCACTATTTTAAAATCTTGCGCACTATTGTGAAATAGTACGGTATATATCGCCGTCTGAATTTTCCAGTCGACAACTTCTACTTTATACGCGCCATGTTCAATTGCAAACGGCCCAGCACACATATACCGTGACGTCACCAACATGGCGCGTAGAGAGTTGAAGTTTTCGACTGGAAAATTCAGACGGCGATATATACCGTACTATTTCACAATAGTGCGCAAGGTTTTAAAATATTGCGCAGGAGGGGATAGAGATTAGATGTACGTCAGTTTCAGAGGTGGGTGATTCGTAATAAAATTATCTAAAACCCTCGCTGGAGGTGACTGGGGCCGACCTATAGCCCTCATACTCGTGAGGGCTATATATTATTTAGTTAGCTCATGATGAGCCAGTGATGACAAACTATGGTATGGCAAAGGTTGCTTTTGGAAGATGTGTACCGTACTATGCAGTGACAAATACGCCTTGAATTATTTGAATGATGCGAGTTTCAGATAACCCCACATGGTCGCCATTGTGAATTGGTCACACAGGGTGTATACTGCCCTGAGAATTAAGCAAATTGGCTCAAAATAAGCGAACTATAATGTGGATCAAAGTTCAGTTTTGACAATATATACTTTGCTCTTCTATAAATGCCTTAAACTACAAATGTAAAAAAATGCACGTTTTACATGACCCTACATAATCGCCATGGTGGCCAAAAGCACTCAAGGTACGCGATCAGACTCAACGAAGCCCGACGTGATAAGCTATGGTGTGATCAAGCTAAATTTTGAAAAAATAAATATTCCTATTAGCTACAGATGCCTTAATTTTGAAAGAAAAGAAAAAGTCGCAACTTTTGGTCAACCCTATTTGACCGCCATTTTGAAGTCCACCATCATGAACTGCACCAAACATGATATAATTAGGCTACTAATCCTGAACAGCATAGCTGTGATGTGACTGTTCAATTTTGACGAATATGTATATTGCCCCCTAAAAATGCCTACAACTAGCTTTTAGATACAATATATACACAATTCGAAAGGGAGAGTGGTATAGATATATTTTCGATCGAGTCCTGCGGGCGAGGAATGACCACGACAGAAGATATATCAATAGATAGATAGAACATATATCAATCCAGAGATATTGAACATCAGTCAATACTGTATTTGTTTTACATTCAATCATGCATGCATAGGATGCGAATATTCGTGTTACATTCCACGCGCTCAGGATTGTTCAGGATCTTTCTTCAAACTACCGACAACTGAAATTTGTTATGGTCTCAATATTAACCCGTTTGTAATCTTAATTCACATCGCATTCAGATTTATAAAAATTTTCCGTGATCTCCATTCCAGAACGTTGATTAAAAAAAACACACAAAAAAAACACGTGAAAATAGAAGTAAAATTTCAGCGATGATTTGTAATTTTATCTGCCAGAAATCGACTAGGACGCGCCTTCTGTCGTCGTGGACCCCAGCGTGACTGGCATCAAGTGCTGGGATAGTTCAGTTGAACCACTGGTCGTACAGTCACGATTCATATCAGGCAACTCTCGCAAATGGGAGTTCCATAACGTGTTTTTTGTGCTGAAGTGATGAAAACTGCAAATGTATTTCCAGGCGTAAAGCCTATAAGTTACTAAACATTTTATCGTTTAATTTGTTTCCTGTAGTATCAAAACTGTAACTACTAAATCGGTGAACGATATTCGTGAAAACGAATTGCATGGTTACCTACATGACACACCTGGCCTGTTACGTTCCGCAAGAGTTCAAGATCCGAGGGAGACTATATGCTTCAACCATCATGGTGATATGATAATGTTCTGTTCTACTCAGTCAAATGTGTCCATCATTTATGGAGTATATATGGACATTCTGACGATACAGAGTTTATGGCACTACAGAATTGCTAATCTATCCGCGGTTAAGGGGTTGGAAGAAAAACAACGACGGTGTGCTATAAATCAATAGAATATTTCGAAACAAATGAACACGCTACGCCTACATAATAATATACAATTCTTAAAAGATTCACAACATAACTCGCTTTTGATAGGTTTTCGTTTTCCTAGGGCAAATGCCATTTACGTCGTTAAGACACTCGTTTCGTTTCATACAAAATAATCGCTTTTTTTCCTGCAAATGTCAGTGGGCTCGAGGGAATACGATTTGAAGAGTATGACTTTTGTACTGTTTATGAATTGACTGAGCGTGCAGAAATTGACATTTGTCCGAAAGAAAAGACTGAAATTAATATAATAATGGCACAGCATGCATACGCATTTAATACTCGTTCACCCAAGAAACAAAACCTACATACTGTAGAGTTTGATCTCATGCAGGCAATTTATATGAAACTAGGATGCAAAATATGAAAGATAGGAAAGTAGTATAGAAAGGCCAAATCTCTTAAGATTTGTGGAGCCCGGAAGTGGAATATGGAAATATGGTAGAAGTGTGGTGGGTTGATATTTGACCTTGAACTTAGCGGTGGACCTTGGATTGACCTCCAAGAAGGCATGTGACTATGACGTCATCGGTGGCGTCATCAGTAGTAGAGAAAGCACAGAGAAAGGGAACTTACGGATGCGCAGTATTTATGTACGAACTAGGAGCCACTCTGGTTCCAAATGTGTCGCGCAGGGGATTGCCTTGAAGCGTTCGTACACTACGACGGTGGTGTTTTTACCGTGACGTCATCTGTATTAGAGAAAGCACAGAGAAAGGATATTTACAGACGCACAGGGGAGTGGTTGAGAGAACTAGGGGCCTCCCTGGCTCCAAATGGGTCGTGTAGGGTGTTGTCTTGGAGCGTTCGTGGTGTAGACTGGAGTGATTTGACGTCGTCAGTAGTAGTGAATGTGCAGAGAAAAGACATTTACAGATGCACAGACAGTGTTTCGGCGAACTAGGGGCCACACTGGCTCCCAATAGGCCGTGTAGTATATCGTGGTGAAGCGCTCCTGGTGAAGACCACGACTGCGTTTTTTTTATCGGAAATGTCGTCATCAGTATTAGAGAAATCGTATGTTCGGATGCGTAATGGGTATTAAACTCGTCTCCTCTAACCCCAAACCCCCATTCGCTGTTTCCGAGCCATGACGGAGACCCACCCGACTCGTGTTTTACAGCATGTGGCCATGATTGACTCGCTCATGGGGTACCAAACGGTGGTTCGGACTATGTTTGCAGACGACGAAGACCATGAACGGCGACGCCACATCCTGGAAGAGTTCACAGATGTCGACCCACCATTACGGGACCATGCTAGCTATCCTCGATGCCTGACCATGGACCCCGGGCGCTCACGCCGGGACCAGAGACGGATCTTCCGGACAGTGGTGGTCACCCCTACAGTACTTCCCCTGATGCTGTGCTAAAAACGGTTCATTTCATACCCTCCATTTCTTGCGAAAGGAAGGCGGCTAAGTATACACAGATTGTTTTATTCTTCTTTCCATCATCCTTCACACATACACCTGTACTGAAATCTACGGGTGTGACCCGTGATAAAAAACACTATTCTATATGGCTGAATGAATGAATGAAGGAGAGAACAACAACAACAAGGATCGCGTGTCTTTCTGTATCCCATTTGAACAGCCATGTTAAACCATCGTCTCTAGAAGTTGGTCTGTCAGTTCAGTGACGAAAAACGTGTTGTTGGTCACCATCTTCACCGTCTCTCGGGTATTGGGTCGCTGCTTTTGGTCCCATGGTAACGGATCCAAAGTGTCGACCTGGACCAAAGCCGGCTCCAGTGAGGCATGATCCGTAATGGTGAAAGGTTGCTGGAACACGTGGATGTTTGTGCTAGGGTAGTAATACTGCAGCAGCTCTATCTAGTTACGGCGTAGGATGTCTAGAGGGCTGTAACTCTGGAACCGTGAGGTCCGCAAACTTCTAATTTGTTGCAATGTCTTCTCTTGGAGAAGATATTTCAAAAAGCTTAAGACAGATTTTTTTCTGTATCATTAGAAGGTACCCTACATTCTTCAGTGAATGTAACTCGACTGTTTGCCAAGCAAATAATTTTCAGACGAGAGACGTTTGCCTTTGGTCAAATGCTCCGGCATGGATTTATGCCAAAACCTTCAAAGAGTTTTTCGTATGAAACCGCGAAACCGGCCAAGGCGATATTTGTTATCCGTCGATGGATGGGGGTCAAGTAACGTATTTTTTCTACATTATGTAGTGTAATCGGAGCTCTGGTTTGGGACAGTTGGGAGCTCGGGGATGGGACTGTTGGGAGTTCGGAGCTCTGGAATTGGAAAATCGGAAGTTCGGAGCTCATGGAAATCTAGGAGCTCTAGAAACTTGGAACTCGGAGCTCTGTAAACTCAAGATCCCTTCGCAAATAATTACTACATAAAAATTTACAACAACAGCACGATATACTATGACGTATTTATACTGTTAACCAAGAAGACGAGGTACAAGTGCAAATCGTACTTTTTTTGAGCGTTTCTCGTTAGAGAATCAGGAATTGTTATTTTTACAAATGCAGTGTTTCTGCTGTTCCACACATAGAACAACGTCGCTTCTTTTCGCGTATCATTCCAGTTGAATATGTCTCTCCTTTGTGTACGGTGTGACTGTATCTGGACAGCCAATCGTTTCGTGAGAAAGTTTCGTCACAGGAAATCAAAGGCTCGGCATTGACTACGCGCTTAGCGATCAGGTCGTCGATCACAACGGCATATTCTGTCAATTTCACCCAGCCCTCCCGCGTTAAATGTACGGTGTTTATACCGGGCAAAGAGTGAGAGTCGGTCACATTTTTACTCTCGGTAATATCAACGTAGACGTGCCCGTTAGAGTTTCCCACATTAGAAAAAAACGTTTCACCCCAGATGGAACATGATGATGACTGAATGTTAACGAGTTGTAGTGAGAGTATGATACGTTAATGCAACTCGCCCTTATATACAATTCCACCACTGTGCACTGCGCATGCGAGTTCTATCAATACACTGGCTCATTATTGATCCTTTTCTTCATATTCTTTACGTCAAGTGTAGTTCTATAAAGTTCCACTCATCGTTGCAACGGCAATCAAATTTGAATCCAACACTAGCATTGGACGCCGTTCCAAAAAACACAAGTCGTTGCTTCACTCAATTTGAACGTCATCCATTCGACCTTCGACTTTTCATCTCTGACCTTTGATCTTGACCTCCTAACGTCCTTCTTGTATATATTAGTCCCATATCCCATCTGATGTTACTGGCGTTGTTACCTAGTCTACTAAGTCTTATAATACAATACTATAGTCAATATAGGTACTAATCAGTTTGTCTATCAGACAGGAAATAATATTTGATCGCACGACATGCAAAACGCTGATATAGATCCTCTGTTTCGTAGTTCTCATGGATAAGTTCGTGAGAACATTTGAAATCTAATAGAAATGTGTGGCTTAGTTCCTGGGGCGCTCGCTTTATTTTAATACAGTCTCGGCCACATTGGTTAATGCATTTGTGAAAAAATTCGAAGCTTTGTCAGACAGCGTATCTCTAGCGAATCAGATTGATTCTCGACTATTTATTTCGACAGTTCGTGAATCTCCAAACGATAACCTGTTTTCTTGAACTTTGGTCGACAATTTACCTATATTGGAATTCGAATGGTGGACCATTTCTGACAAACTATCATTAACCTAATTCCTGGGAACGTCATTGCGAAAAGCGATTTCGAATTCAAAAAAAATGATTGCAACCAGATTGTATTCGGTCTATATTCTCACGTCGAGTGTCACATTTTGGCGCTACGCCATGGTATGCTACTCACAAAGTCTTGTTGCAAAGAAATCGAGCTATTGTCAATTTATTTCAGAAAAGATGCTTCCAACTGCTTCAACTGTATCGTGTGAACACGCCTTGCCGCAAACACATGATCCATCGCACCCACAAATGATCCATGAACTGGAAATCTAAGGAGCTTGGATGATGGACTAAGGTTTTTGCATAATGGATTGAAGGAAAATCCCCAACATGCGACTCTGACGTACCACATGCATGATTTTTCTATCTTGCCTACTACTCCTCTTAAACTGCCCTAACGCAAGACATGTTCCCCCCCCGGCATGCATTCTTCAAACGCGCCCTAGTGGAATTTTGTTGAGAATTAGATTATATCACATTTTGAATCAACCAACTCTTATGGGAACCGTCTTTCATTTTACGGTTAACTTTACACCTTCATAACACAATACGTCGAGTTTAAACCGTCATACCTCACTTTGGAGAAGAAAACCTGAGCTCGACAACAACAACATGCTGACACCATTGACAAGCTGCCAGAAATTGTCAATACAGGGCCGACACGAGACGTCAACGGCGATGTTGGGTTAAATTGGTACCAGTCGCCTGTGCTCGCATCCTCTTTTCATCAAGACCTGTGGCGTTGTTAAGCTATCCGGGAGACATTTTGGTGAAAAACCAAGTTTTGAGGTCTGAGGTCAGCCTCATAAATTCCCTGATTCAAACATCAGAGAAAACATATCCGAGCAGCCTGGTCGTATAATTATGTCAAGAGGTGTTCACACTAATCTCCTAAATCAAATCGAAGCTGCTTTTGCAGCAGAACGAGACAATTTCTTCATTTATGGGTTACAATACTTGTGAGAAATATACCGTGGCGTTTTACGCTACCAAGTGACGCCCAAGGCGGAAAGCCTGCATACCTAGGAACATTAAATGACTATAATGTGGTCGCAAACACTTTTCAATTCGAAATGGTTACCAGTGTAACTTTCTCAGGGCAAAAAATGTTTTTCATTCGCGTTTCCGTTCCCAGGAACACTAATCGAATTCCAACACAGATAGCTCGTCGAATCATTGTAATCATTCGGAAATTCTCGAACCGTCGAAAGAATTACTCAAGATGGAATCGGATTGACCAAAACTACACTGTTCAGTAAAAGTGTTGAATTTTTTACCAGTGCACCAACCATTGTGACTGAGACTGAGATCAACTGCGTATGTGCTAAATGTTACTCTCTGGTGTATATTGAACCAGTTTATTGCGAATTTGCATTTGAACGCTTCCTTCCACCAAAATTTGGGGGAAATCATTGTACCACTGTCTGGACACGCACGACCTATTCGATAGCCATTACATCAAACCTAACTTTGGCGAGTACGCACGAATGTAGATCTTACCCATCTGATATAAGGTTATGCAGAATTCATCTCCTACGGGAATTAAGACGAAAGAAGCCCTAACATCACTAATTACATGTAAAAAGTTTGCAATGACAAACTTCAAGCCAGGATTAGGTAACCAACTAACATAATGGGAGACGACACTGTTTGGAGGTTGAGTGGCAGGGTCACGTCACCGAAACTAGCTCTGTGAGCGCATGTGACGGCTGATTTCCGAGTGCGCATGCGCGCGATAGCGTCACCATATTAGATCTAAATTGAAGAAAGTTTAACGGAAGTGTGTGCTGCTGAGTCTGTGCCCTTTGAGGATACTCTGTGATACCCGCGCTTCTCAGCAAGACGTCATTCCCGACACAACAACAACAACACACACACCTAAAATGCCAGAAGGATATCATGGATATGGGTTCATACCCCATGTAAGAATCTCGAGACAATGCATACAATAGCCAAGTCTGGGGACAACAATATGTCTAGACTGGTGCCTTTTCAGCGACACAAAGACTCAGATAATATCTGCCTACATGAAGTATCTACCAGGATATGGTCGCTCTGACAATGTATTTCGTGGTATGACGTGACCGGTCATGTTCTGCATGGTCAAACACGCAGCTGTGATATAAGAGATTATTCAACTATGCATAACATGGTCTGTCACGTCCATACCAGGTATTGTTTGATCAGAGCGATCATGTTCGTCTAACTGTACTACCATACTACGTACCCTGCTCTCAGCGCCCTTTCTCTCACCTCACGCGTGGTATTTGCATCATGTTATTTTCCTTTTAATTGGTCGCCTAATTGAGGAATCAATACAACTGAACTGTGTACCTGCTGTAAATCAGTTGCCTAATTCTAAGCAAACAGAGCACACTAATGCCAACATAATGGCAAACAATTCTATTCTGATTCACAATAAAAATCATCGTTTTAGGTTTTTTGTTTTGTTTGGGAATTTCGTTGATGTGTATTGCGTCCCATGTCGTTGGAATATATCGCCTTTCTCGATAGCAACGGTCAATGATCTCGATGAAATACCATTTCAGACTTGAGGCTTCTCATTTTCAACAATTGGGATAATCGAGAATAACGAGGAATCACATGGCTTTTCATCTATTAACGAATTTGTAGCGCGTAACGAATACCCGAACTTGTCTGGAAGAAAAGCAATACGTTAATAAAATATGATCGATGTTTATAGGAAAGAAGCCTCAGATTTGAACCTGGAAAGAAAAAGCTCCCAGGAGTAAGGTCACCATGACGTTGCATCGCCAATGATTGATCAATTATGTGTTGCATCCACAAAACAATTTTTGTTTTTGTCAAATTTCTGACGCCATAGCGTTACAGCGACGAGGACATACTAAATCTCCTCTTGATTGATTATGATGAGTATTATAGTATGTTTCTTAATCGTCGTCAGTCCTACGTCACTCACTCTCCTTAGCAGAGTAGAGCACGTAGCACCGACGTTGATTTAACGGTATAAAAAAATGAAGAGATTGTGCAGAATGACGCTATGCATATATATAGTGGAGGATATTTAAGGGTGGCGCCGGTTGTGCAAAATCCTCGGCCTTCAAGATTGTCCGTTGGTGATTTCGGGCTTTGGCGGCCATTTTGCCAGTTTTTCCTATTCGGGTGAGTGAATGAATGAATAGGGTTTAACGTCGCTTTCAACAATTTTTTCAGCTATATCACGACGGGGAAGGGAAGGGATGGGAGGGTGAGGCACGGGGGAACGTACTTGTAACAGAGCAGATCTAATGCTGCCAATTTATAGGTTATCTCACTTTCCTGTGTTAAGAGATAGGTATTTCCTTTTAAATCCTTCTAGCCGAGAATTTTGCACAGCAACATCTATCCAGTTTGATAAATTTTGATAGGCATTGTGATTATCTGCAAACAGAAAGAATATATGAAAAAGTTATATACTATTTATATGGATTTTCATAAATTCCCTATGTTTACTGGGTTATCAATGGAGCATGGGTCAGGCCACTTAACATTATCTGCAGCTAAAAAATCTATATTTGTTTCTTCCTCATATTACACAATTATGAATGCAACAACACGAGTAGTATAGAGAGCGTCCTTGTTTCGAGGAATTCCTCACTGCGCATGCGCAGAACTTTGGTTTGCCTTGAGAAGTGTGGATGTGCGCATGCGTGAGTGATGTGAGTGGAGGTGGGTTCAAAATGGCGGATACTTACCTCCCACTCCACAACACACAGGCCGCCATTTTGAACCCACCTCCACACACCAGTGCACTGACTGACACCGGTGAGTGGAGGTGGGTTCAAGATGGCGGCCTGTGTGGTGGTGTGGTGGTAGGTGAGTATCCGCCATTTTGAACCCACCTCCACTCACACCGGTGTCAATGAGTGCACTGGTGAGTGGAGGTGGGTTCAAAATGGCGGCCTGTGTGGTTGTGGAGTGGGAGGTAAGTATCCGCCATTTTGAACCCACCTCCACTCACACCGGTGTCAATGTGTGCACTGGTGAGTGGAGGTGGGTTCAAAATGGCGGCCTGTGTGGTTGTGGAGTGGGAGGTAAGTATCCGCCATTTTGAACCCACCTCCACTCACACCGGTGTCAATGAGTGCACTGGTGAGTGGAGGTGGGTTCAAAATGGCGGCCTGTGTGGTGGTGGAGTGGGAGGTAAGTATCCGCCATTTTGAACCCACCTCCACTCACAAAAATGAGTATCCGCCATTTTGTATCCAAACCAGTGCACTGACTGACACCGGTGTGGAAGTGGATACAAAATGGCGGATACTCACATGCCGCCATCTTGTACCACCTCCACACCGGTGTCAGTCAGTGCAATGCCGACATCACTTCAATTATAGTCGAATAATAAAATGGGACATCTTGATTTTCATCTGACTAATAATAGGATAAAAATAAAATTATAGCATTGCTAGACTAGAATATCAAGTCCTGACACATACATGCATGTAGATGCTGCTCAATGTGTGGGCGGTAGGTTTCAAAATGGCGGCCTGTTGTTGTCCACCATTTTGAAACCCACCTCCCACAGTTACAAAATGGCGGCCTGTTGGTGTCCACCATTTTGAAACCACCTACCACAGTGTTTCAAAATGGCGGCCTGTTGTTGTCCACCATTTTGAAACCCACTTCCCACTACACATGTATAAAAAACGTATAAAATTCAATCTGCCTTACCTGACCTGCCTGCCTGCCTCCCTGCCTGCCTGCTTCCCTGCCAGTCATCCAGACAGCTTGCCTATCCGCTTGTATGAGACGAAAAGTATGAGACGTGGAGAAGATTTCCCCTTGGACCCAGCAGCATCTCCGGTTGAAGTCTTGCCTGAAGACGAGCGTGTGAGGGCCATTTATCAACGTCACTGGGCTACCATACGCCATTGTTATCACCGTGACCGTCGTCTTTTGGATTTGTACAATTTTCGCTTGCAGGACCACACGCTTCTTCCTACTTACGCCGAGAACATTTTCCAAGATCAGCGTACTGCCTTCAAATTGAATGTGACATTTGGGTATATCTTACGGCACAAAAACACGGACCAACTGCGGTATTTCTATCCGATAATAATTCGTATGTGTTTGACCAGCCATTCACCATCACAGATGCGATTTCTCTGGAGCCACTCATCGACCAATTGACTACGTTGGATCCATTGGAATGGGCTCGGTTGCAACGCCCCAATACCCAATGGTTGGTGGAAATGGTGACTAACGTCACATTTTTCATCACGAAAATGCGAGATCACCCGATCGGAGCTCCTGTACTACTTCCTCCGTGGTTGTTTCATCGAAAAGGCCTGTATTCATTAACAGCAGGGCAAAAGGGGTCCTACAAAGACCGGAAATGTCTGTTTCGATGTTTGGCCGTGCATCTGGACGAGTGTAACCCCCACGCTTGTGACACAGTGACCGATGGCTATTGGGAGGAGTATTTAGAGCAGCAAGACGTGGATAAGCGGCACTTCCGTGGAGTCCCCTTTAAGAATTTGGATGACGTGGAAAGACTGTTCGATATTAATATCTTTGTTTATCGATTACGATGCGAAGAGGGGGGTACATTTGTGGCTGAATTGGTTCGGCGATCAACAGAACGGTATGCTGCTACGATGAAAGTCAATGTGTTCGACGACAATGGCGTGAGTCATTTTTCGCTGATCTCCAATATGAGCCAGTACGCTCAGTCTTTCAGTTGTGCCCAATGCCATCGTGTGTTTAAAAAGTCTTACGACTTACATCGCCACGAGAAAACCTGTGACAACAGTGTCAAGCGAGTCTATCCGGGTGGAGTGTATCATAATGCACCTACTATTTTCCAGGAACTGGCCGATGAGGGTGTGATGATACCGGAAGAGGACCGTTATTTTCCCTTCCGGGCATGCTATGATTTTGAGGCCCTGTTGGAGCCCATGGACCTGTTTTCGGCTAAAACGCAGTGGACACAGCGCCATATCCCCCTCAGTGTCAGCATTTCATCCAATGTACCCGGCTATGACGCTGCACCGGTGTGTTTCGTGTCCACGGGAGAATCCCATGAGATGATCACCCGTATGATGGAGTATTTAGAGCAAGTCAGTGCGGCCAGTACGGAATTGTTGGTGGCCAAGTTCGAGGACGTACTGGCCCAGCTGGACGACCGCATTCCTGAACCCGGTGTAGCGTTCAGCGATGATGAAGAGTCCGAGTCCGAGTCGGAGCCGGAATCCCAGTCGCAGCCTCTGCAGTCGCAGGATGTCCCTTTACCGAAACCCTATGCGGCGAAATTGAAGTTACGGTTCCTACAATACCTAGGCCAGTTACCGGTGCTCGGCTTCAATTCGGGGCGATACGACTTGAACATGGTGAAGGAATTTCTCTACCCTTACTTGGCCCAGTCCGGTACTCTCAAGTCCGTCATCAAGAAGATCAACAACCACATGGCCCTCACTACCACATCACTGCATTTCCTCGATGTAAGGAATTACCTGGCACCTAATTGTAGCTATGAGCAATGGGTCCAGGCCTATCACTGTGCACAAACCAAAGGTTACTTCCCTTACACCTATATGACGAGTCTGGACCGCTTAGAAGACACCCAGTTGCCACCCCGGGAAGCGTTTTACAATGACCTGAAAGGGGAAGCTCTGCCAGAGGCCACCTACATCGAACTCCAGCAGGTATGGAACGCTGAACATATGCAGACGTTGCGAGATTTCCTCATATGGTATAATAACCTAGATGTGGTTCCTTTCCTGGAAGCGGCCGAGAAAATGGTGCAACTCTTTCGTCGCCAAATGCATGTGGACATATTCAAGGAGTGCTTAAGTTTACCCGGTCTGGCGCTTCGCCATCTGTTTCAAGAGTGTCCTACGTACTTTTCACTCATACAACAAAAAGATGCAGACATGCACGATTGTTTGAAGCGGAACATTGTGGGTGGCCCTAGCCTTATTTTTCACCGCTACCATGAGAAGGATGTGACTACTCTCCCCAGTGGGAAACCGTGTGCCAAAATCATTGGATTTGACGCCAATGCCTTGTACTTGTGGTCTCTCGCCCAACCTATGCCCAGTGGGCATTATACACGTTGGTTGGCAGAAGGTCGGCATTTTACACCGCAACGGACACCTTACAAACATCTCGCCGACCAGTGGTTGGACTGGGAAGCCTATCGACGGGCCATTTATATTCGTCACCAGACCAACGCCACAGAGAAGCGGATAGGAGGTCGCCGTCTCCCCGTCGATGCGTTTGCCCTTGTACAAGGCACACCGACCGTTTTCCAGTTTTATGGCTGTTACTGGCACGGCCACGAATGCCATTTCAGCGCTGGACGCTTCAATGAGCGACGTGGGAAATCGGCAAAAGAATTACGTGAAGAAGTAGTGACCAACGGAGATTATGTCAAAGAGCGAGGATACCATCTCATAGAAATGTGGGAGTGTGAATTTCACACGATGTGCCAGGCTCTGCCCCATTTACAACGGTTCCTAAAAGAACGTGAGTACCCCTTGAGTCGTCGGCGACTGCTGAGTCTGCCCCAGATGTTGGACGCCATTCGTTCGGGACAGCTCTACGGCTTTGTAGAATGTGATTTGCATGTTCCCGACACTCTCAAGCCCGTCTTCGCCCAGTGTCCGCCTATCTTCAAGAACACGCTGGTGGGTCGGGCTGACATTGGAGAGACCATGGGCGCCTATGCGGAGCAACACGAGTGTTTGCCTAAACCTCGCCGCATGTTGATTGGAAGTATGTGGGGCGAGAAAATCTTGCTGGGCACCCCCTTACTGCAGTGGTACATGAACCACGGTTTGGAAATTACTCAAATATATCAGGTAATACAGTACGTACCTGAGGCTTGTTTTGCCGAGAATGCGGACCTCGTGACAAAGGCCCGTCGTCAAGGTGATGAATACCCGAGTCAGGCCATCATCGCTGAATCTTGGAAACTCACTGGCAATGGTTATTACGGAAAAACAGTAACGAACCAGGATAAGCACGTCAACGTGAACATTTGTACTACTACCCAAGCCCGCAAAAGAGTGAATTCTCCTCTGTTTCGATCCGTGGAGGTGATCGATGACGACACCTATGAAGTCACTTCAGCCAAGAAGACGATCCGGTACAATTTACCCCTGCAGATTGGATGTATGGTCTATCAGGTGGCCAAGCTGAGGATGCTGGAATTCATCTATGATTTTATGGGTGTGTATTTCCACCCAACCGATTGGCAACTCATGGAAATGGACACCGACTCGGCCTACATGGCCGTTTCCCACCCGGACTGGGAGTCACTCGTCAAACCCGAGTTACGGGCACAATATGAAGCGGAACGGGACCAGTGGCTACCCCGACGCGATCACTACACCTACGACAAGCGGACACCCGGGCTCTTCAAGCTGGAGTGGAGCGGAGATGCTATGATTGCGCTCTCCTCCAAGACCTACTACTGTTACGGAGGAGATGGAGTTTAGTTGTAAAGGGGTGAGCCGGCGCGATCCCAACATAGACAAAGCTCTCTACCTGGGCGTGTTGCAAAGCCAGGCCAGTGCCAGTGGCACTAACCGAGGATTCCGGGTCGTCGACCACCAGATGCGCACCTACATCCAGCAACGAGACGCCTTTACTTTCTTTTATCCCAAACGAAAAGTATTGGCCGACGGTGTGAGCACCACTTACTTGGACTTGTAAATGTCGACCTATAACTGTGGATACACAAATGTAAAAGTCAGAATGGCCGAGTGGTCTAAGGCGCCTGTGTGTAAATGCAGGTCGGCAAATGCTGTCGTAGGTTCGAATCCTACTCCTGGCATTTTTTTGTACCTTAACCCCTACTATGTGTACCCTGTATTCTATTTGTATATATATATATATATAGTCTAATCCTTTCTTGTTGACTTAAATAATAAAAAAAGTCAAAACCCATCATTGTGTTTTTTTCATCTTTTATTCAACGTCAGAACAACAACGTCATAACAATAATAAACAAGGGGTCTGCGCGCGCAGTACATTTTTTAAGTTAACCAGAGAAATGGAGCATGCACATTAAAACGAGAGGCCGTCCAGTCATAGACGAGGACATCACGGTCTTCGGCTTGACAATAATCACCAAACAT
>JAVTVY010017280.1:0-61935 GCA_036873755.1 Hanleya hanleyi | reverse complement strand
CCCAATGAAGCTTCTATCCAAGTTTGAGGGAATTCCGTCCAGTAGTTCTCAAGATATCTTGCCGACAAGGCCTGTATATACATGTACCAGTAGATGGACAGACGGATGGACACCGGACACGGATGAATGCACACATACACACCAAAACCTAATTAACTGGGGGCTATCCCAATGAAGCTTCCATCCAAGTTTGGTGAAATTCCATCCAGTTGTTCTCAAGATATCTTGCCGACAAGGCCTGTATATACATGTACCAGTAGATGGACGGACACTGGACACGGATGAATGCACGCCCACACACCAAAACCTAATCAAATGAGGGGGCTATCCCACTGAAGCTTCTA
This sequence comes from Hanleya hanleyi, assembly GCA_036873755.1. Lineage (NCBI taxonomy): Eukaryota > Metazoa > Mollusca > Polyplacophora > Lepidopleurida > Hanleyidae > Hanleya > Hanleya hanleyi. The sequence continues at coordinate 61,591 of JAVTVY010017280.1, read as the reverse complement.
TCCAAGTTTGAGGGAATTCCGTTCAGTAGTTCTCAAGATATCTTGCAGACAAGGCCTTATATACATGTACCAGTAGATGGACGGACACCCGACACGGATGAATGCACACACACACACCAAAACCTAATCAAATGGGGGGGGGGGGGGGGCTATCCCAATGAAGTTCCATCCAAGTTTGGTGAAATTCCAACCAGTAGTTCTCAAGATATCTTGCAGACAAGGTAAGGGGACGGACAGACATCCAGACATCCATCCATCCAACCAGACAGACAGAACAAACACTATTAAATCGATGAGCCATGTGTATATTAGGCCTAATTGTTACCCGTAGGCCCACTGTTTATTTTGCATAGGCCTATGCCCTACAACACCTGTACATGAATATTGAGTCTGCAATAATGTAGACTCTATTATTATTATTATTATATCTGGTTTGTAAATTGAGGTCTTAAGAAAATAAATAAAGACACGATAGACGGACTAATTAAGTAATTTTGTGGCTAACTTTGTTATGATACTATCCTGTATATGTATTTTAGTCCACTATGCCTGTTAAACTTCCATTGTTTGCCAGAATACTTTCTTAAGGCCTTTGTGCTGGCATCCATTTAGGCACTCAAAATATAACAAAGATACAAGCTTGAGCTCCCATGTGCACAGCAATATTGAAACATATTTTCAAGAAATGCTTCGCCCATGTCGAAGAGATTTTAGAAAGCAACACAGTTATATATTAACTAATCAAATTATTTAACATTTACAGTATAATGGGAAATATATTGAACATTTGTTTTTTGATTCTCCAAAAGTATTTTGGGGATGAATATTCACTATACCTGTCAGATAGGCATTTAAACCAAAGTCATTGTATCAAGCCAGTGATCTGACAATCTTGACTGGCAGAAACTTTTGTTTGGGGCTTTGAGTATTTGCATACAAATTGGGATCTGGATTCTACAGGTGACCTGCATTTACAAACCCATTGCATTGATTCCTTCAGTGTTTCCCAGTTCTTTGGCTTTGGAAGAATATTTGCATATGAACTTGGGTGTATGCTTTAGCCTGCAAGACCTTGCCTAACTGAACAGTGGGACTTTCTCCACCACAGATACCATGAGCACAAAGGCTGGGCAATTCTATTTGAACAATTTAGGTGTTTTCACTATCATGTGTGCAAAATGCAATGTCTATGGAGAATTGAAGAAAACAGATTTTCTAAATTGTGAGAATTATCCATCATATCTTTGGTGTTATGCTGTTTTGCAAGGTTTTAATCAGAACAGTCTCTTGTCATATTATACAACTTCGACATGGGCGAGAAATTTTGTGCAAATATATTCTAGTATTACTGCTATAAATGGAAAGAAATGCTTGTCAAGATGAGGTTGCAAGGATGGATGCCAGTACAAAGGAAATATCTTTTCGAGTGACCCAGGGCAAACCTTTCAATTTTGCTGATGACAACTCTGTTTTAGTCAGCGGACATGATAAACATGAAGTTATATGTAAAATTAAATCTGAAAGCTCGAATGTAATAAACTGGTGTAAAAACAATCAGATGCAAGCAAACCCTGATAAATTTCAGGTTATGATCTCAAATGATATAGGGGGACCACTCTTGATATTGATGGAAACACTGTTGTCAGCACCCAAAATGCTAGGCATCTGGGTGTACAACTGGAAAACACTCTTAAATTTGATATGCATGTCTCAAATGTCATCAAAAGTGCTAGCAAACAACTAAATGTGCTGAAACGGTTTGCTAAAAGCCTGGACCAAGCCACCAGATTGTTGATATATAAATCTTTTATATTGTCAAATTTTAGATATTGCCCAGCTGTGTGGCACTTCTGTGGTACCACAAATACGAAGAAATTAGAAAAAGTGCAATATAGAGCCCTGAAATTTGTTTTTCAGGATTTTACTTCCTCTTACGATGATCTTCTTTTAAAAGCAAATTTACCTAGTTTGGAGCTATCCAGACTTCGAAATATTGCCACTGAAGTTTTTAAATGTGTAAATAAACTAAATCCTCAGTACATCAATGATATGATCAGCATACGTCCGAGTCATTATAATTTACGAAACAGTAACAAAGCTGTTAGACAGCATAGTCGAACAGTAAATGCTGGTCTCCATTCTTTTACTGATTTCGGGTCCAAAGTCTGGAACGAATTGCCAGAAAATATGAGGACGACAGTGGATATAAATGTCTTTCGCAGACTAATTAAATCATGGAATGGTTTTACGTGCAGCTGTAACTTCTGCAAATCTTAGGCCTTCCAATTTTATGTCGATATGTTTTAACTGTGATCATTATCAATATGCAATGTCCAGTTTTATGTCGATATGTTTTAACCGTGATCATATTATCAATGTGCAATATCCAGTTTTATGTCGATATGTTTTAACTGTGATCATATTATCAATATGAAATATCCAGTTTTATGTCGATATGTTTGTTTGGTTTTACGCGCAGTTGAAACTTCTGCAAATCTTAGGTATTCCAATTTATGTCGATCTGTTCTAGCTGTGATAATATTATGTACAAATGCAATAGGTCATTTTAAGTGATTATTATTGTTATCTGTTGTTTTATTATAATGCTCAGATATATTAGCTCTTATGAGCTAGCGTTATCTTATATTGTAATTCTGAGTTTAAATAAATCTTGTATCTTGTATCTTGACAGAACCAGGTGAGTACGGTAACCGATAAATTCAAATTTCATTTTCAGGTTTACAATCTTTCGTTTTTGAGGTGCGCGAGTGTGGTCGCGCACCACAGCGCGCCTGATTTTATTCTCAGGGCCGTGATAAATCGCGCACGCCAAGAACGGTACAAAAGAACAAAAATATCTGTTGTTGTTGTGAGTCCGACGATATGCCGTGGTGAACGGAGAACTCTTTTTTCGTTTGTGGTAGATTTAGTGGCCTGCAGTCAATCCAAAATGCTAACTTGAACTCTAGTCCGGAATCCGTATTTCTCGTGGTTTTCAATATACTGCTCTAAATGACAATTTACGTCAAAAACATTTCCTATCGTACACATACATGATTATCTATAATCTAAAACCAATTTGATTTCTTTTAATTAAATAAATTGTACCATATTACATTGATCGCATTCAACTTTATCAAAATGTGTTTCGGTCCGTTTCCGAGTAAAAATTTGTAACGCACCCAGTTCAGCCGCCATTTTTGATTTTGAACTATATTGAATTACGCAAATGAACTTTAATTTGGACTGAAATTGGATGATCCTTCTATACAATTTGTTATGGCCATCGGTAAAGGAAATAGTGTACAATTGGCAACTTTTTTAACGTGGAATACAGGCGGGTTGATCGACTATGACACAGAAGATCGATGGTCGAGAGATGCTTTGTGTGCCAAACACGGAGACAGACTGTTAAAGGACAAGCCCTGGCTGAAAGATATTGACAGATACGTGAGCTGGTGAGTGGTACACATTTTGTGTCCAAGTATACAGTTAGCGAATGCAGTCATTTTCCTGTCATTTTCCCCCCTGTCATGTTCCCCCTGTCATTTTCCCTGTCATATTCCCCCCTGGACATATCCCCCTGTCATATTCCCCTAGCCCGAAAACATCGGCTAAGGAGTCTATTTTTTTTATTTTTGGTTGTTGTTGCTGACCCCTTTAGCCCGAATCACTTGTACAGACCGAAAAGGAAAAAAATAAATAAGACATCAGTCGCTCGAGATCTTTAACTGCACACGGCGTCGGGAATTGAGACAGAGGCACAAAAAGCATTTTATCGAATAAATAATATGATTTGGCATCTCCAGCACTATGACAACCACCTAATGACTCCTTTAATTAGATTAAATCTGCCATCAAACACGGATTTTGTCATTTTGCCGTTGTGTTTCTTCCGCCATAGTTTACAGGGACATGCGCAGAATGGGGTTGGTCTTCTGTCTCACCAGCTGTCTCACGTCATCAAGAACCAATAGCGACGTCTGTTTATTCACGTGATCAGGAAGGTCACAAGATGGCAGAAAGGCGCGAAAACGTTAAAATCAATGGAAGTTTTTTCTCACACATTTGATCACTTTTTGTCAGCATCAATACAGTCACGAGAGATGGTACATGGTTAAAGAAGCTATTAAAGTCGGTCAAACTGTATCAAATTGGCATATTTTTTCTCTCCCGTTTCGTTATTTTCGTCAGCGAAAAGCCGCTCTTCGCCAGACGATTTTTTTCTCTCCAAAATTTAACCCACCCTCGATCTGGGCTGTGATAGGAATGCCACGCCCCCTTACCCTAAATTTGCCTATCACAGCCAGAGTTTCTGGGTTAATTCCCCCTTATATTTACTTGTCCATATAGCTGTTGTGGGTTAAATATTTAGGTAATTTTTCTTTTCCAGTAAAATAATGCCAATTTTTATTTATCATAAACTGTTACAGGAAAAGACAAATGTTGTTTTTTTTAATGTAATTCCATCAATAAATTATTTGATCTTTTCCAGCGCTAAGTATGGATAATAATAAATAATAATAAATAACAATGAGTGATTATAGGAGATATAAATAGATTTAAAAAATTATTAAAAATTAATCATAAACTCATCTGCATTAGTTAATCTCCAATCAATAGGAGGCTAATAAATATATAATAATTTAAGAAGCTAATCTATCTACCTATCAATTATAATTGTGCCATTCAAATAATTCTGTTACTTTTATTGGTTGGTAAAATTTGTGCCTATCTAAGACTACTTAAAGATATATCTGTGAAGAAAATAATTTAATTTTTAATAATTTTTTAAATCTATTTATATCTCCTACTAATCACCATGTTATTTATTATTTATTTATTTATTTATTTATTATCCATACTTAGCGCTGGAAAAGATCAAATAATTTATTGATGGAATTACATTAAAAAAACAACATTTGTCTTTCCTGTACAGTTTATGATAAATAAAATTGGCATTATTTTACTGAAGAAAAATTACCTAAATATTTAACCCACAACAGCTATATGGACAAGTAAATATAAGGGGGAATATGACAGGGGGAATATGTCCAGGGGGAAATATGACAGGGGGGAAAATGACAGGGGGGGAACATGACAGGGGGGGAAAATGACAGGGGGGGAAAATGACTGTACTCCACAGTGAATAGACATTTCTCGTCTAAAGTAGCTATGCTACATGAATTTCACAAAAGACTTGAATACACTAAAACTATATATTTTATTAATCCTTGGATTGGAAGTGCACAATGGAAAAACATAAATGTCGTCTGGTTCAGTTGCATACCGGGGGAACACAAGTCACTCAAGGGCAAATAACTCTGGCCGCTACTTTCTGGAAAAAAGGAAAAAGATGACCCCATCTAAGAAAATTAACTTAAGAATTCATTTGGAATAATTTTTTAAACCTACACATCATCATAAGTGTACAACTCGGTGATTAAGAATGAAAGAAACTAAATTTGAATAAGTGGGCATTTAGTTCATTGAAGCGAATGCACTTAAAGCGTATTTTCGGTCAGAACATTCCCGCCGTTTAATGACATGAGCTGAACAGGGTATTTGCGCATGCGCAAGACGACCTTTTCTTTGTCTGGGAAGCACTGATAGTGAAAGTACACAGCTTCAAAATAACACTTGTCGGCCAATTTTAATCCCAGAAACAGGCCATAATGCTCACAAAGATAACAAATATGCGACTGATCGATGTTACAGATGCGTATTATACCTTTAGGTTGCATTTTATTATACTTACCGTCAATATTTCAACCTCGCCGCCTGGTCCATGTGTCTTCAGTCTCTAAACTGCGAAATACGCGCAATTTAAGATACCGTTCTCATAACCGTCGCACCTTTACGTCACCTCTCATTTGATTTAATATGGTAAATCTACGTAAAAGAAGAGCATTGTGTCCCGGGTTGATGGGGGTCATTGTTGTCTGTATCGCCTGTATCGGGTAGGCTAGCACATGTGAGACTGGAAGGCCTCTCTCCAGACATGATTTACAATATATGCAAATAGTAAATTATTCTTTAGAATTTAGAATTACATGTATTCCATAATCTCTGATCTTGTCAGAATATATTCTTTAATACCGGTATGTAGCTTGCCTTCTGCATAATTTGGCCTCGTGTAGTGAAACTAAAATGTATGTGACACATGTGTAATGTTAATTTCAAATGATCCCTAGTCGGCTCCAGGAACTATTCCATGTTTCACTGGTACAGCAGTGCCATTACAGCTCCTGCATCCGTTAACATCACTGGGTAAACCGATATTGATGATTATTTTTTTTTTTCATTTTCTTAATCTTTCTGGGTTAATTTTTTATTGAAAAGAAAGTTGAAATTTACCAGTGTGGAATAGGCCCATGGTCATGTATAAAGTTTTGAGCAGTTTGTAAAGCAGGCTAGGATTCCAGGAACACAACACAGCTTATAAACACTGCTGACAGAGTATTGTTGGTATTCATTTCCTATACTGTTGACATTGGTCGTCACGTACAGTTGCCATTGATGATTGGAGATCATGTCAGATGATCACTTTCAGGTTTGCCATGTTTAAATATGTGGTAGATTATCTGCACAACATACATGAATTTCTTCAACGTATATTCCTTTTTTCATTCTGTATTTTAGGAATGTGGTGGAGAAATGAAGAGGTGGAACATCCGTGGAGGGTTTTTCAGCCAGGTATTACTGACAGACTGATGCTACAAGCATGGCAAGTAACATTTATATGTAAATTCAAAACCTGCTGACCATGTACCGGTATGAAAATCAAAATAGTCAACCATGGATCTGCTATATAGCTTCTTTTTTGATAGTTTGCTTACACGTATACATGTACATGTAACCTTTATGCATTTTAGGTAGGCCTAGTTCATATCATAGAAAATCGGATCCGCCCAATCCGAGTTCAGTAATAGTACATGTATGTTCACATTTTGAATATGATCAAAATTTTACTAGAGCAGCCATAATAACTGTATAGTTATCAGTGACTTGAATTATCACATCATGACTAATGTACATAACATTTGCCTGTATTGGACATCTCTATTTTTACATCTTTAATAGAAAAGAAAACACTAGCAGAAATCAGACAAATGATACCCAGTCAGGTGTCCTTTCAATGAGAAAAAAACGCAGGATGACTCTTTTTCCTCTGGTTTTTACCCCTCGGCCATTTTGGCCTCGGGGGTATTGTCGTCGCCATGTACGTCCGTCCGTTACCGCATTTTAGGCAAAACCGCTTGAGACACAACCACCAAATTTTCAACACTTATTTATATAGTGCTAAGTCAGACGCCTATCGAAAATGGCTTCCCTCTGCCCATATTTTACAGAGGTCTGCCCCTTTACAGATTTTTTAATTTCTATTTCTGTGCTATATGCCTGAGTGTAACCAACTATATCTGCAGAAGTGTGTTCAGTATAGCTACTATATTTTGGAAACTTGTTTGTATTGTTGTATTCTACAAGCCAACAAGGGATTACTCGCCTCGGCTGTAGCTGAATGTACAAGTTATATCTGCAGATCTGTCTTCGGTACAGCTTATTCGTCTTGGTTCTTATTTCACAGAGTGCTAAGTCAGACACCAATCAAAAGTGGTGCCTCTCGGCCCATACTTTACGGAGTTATGCCCCTTTACAGATATATTAATTTCCATTCCTGTCCTATATCCCTGAATGTAACCAACTATATCTGCAGAACTGTTCGATATAGCTACTATATATTTTGGAAACTTGTTTATATTGTTGTATTCTACAAGCCAACAAAGGATTACTCGCCGGGCTGTAGCTGAATGTACAAGTTATATCTGCAGATCAGTCTCCGGTACAGCTTATTCGTCTTGGTTCTTATTTCACAGAGTGCTAAGTCAGACACAAATCGAAAGTGGCGCCCCTCGGCCCATACTTTACAGAGTTATGCCCCTTTACAGATATATTAATTTCTATTTCTGTCCTATGTCCCAAAATGTAATCAACTATATCTGCAGAACTGTGTTTGATATAGCTGTTATATTTTGGAAACTTATTTATATTTCTGTATTCTACAAGCCAACAAAGGATTACTCGCCTCGGCTTATGGAGTTATGCCCCTTTCAGATGTAATAATCTCCGATTTTGCTATATGTAGTTGAATGTACAAGTTATATCTGCAGATCCGTGTTCAGTACAGCTTATTTGTCTCGATTCTTATTTTACAGAGTGCTAAGTCAGACGCCTGTCGAAAGTGGCATCGACCCATATTTTACAAAGTCATGCCCCTTTACAGATATATAATTTTTCTATTTCTGTCCTATATGCCTGAATGTAACCAACTACCGGTATATCTTAATCATCCCACATAGAACTGTCTCTTCCCCAGTTCACACTACACATGGGTCTCAATCACTTGGGGAAAGCCAAGGGGTTTTGATTAGATCAATCTCATGTTAGATCGAGGAGCAATCCCGTGCATCGTTTGTTCAGACTGGAGTTTGGATGGTAGCCCTATATTATCTATATACGTAAGTCTTCTAATAATTCAATCACAGGAAGTCGAACGTGAGATTGAGAATAACGGTCAAGGTCATTTGACCTGAAATTCTCCCTGCTGGGGTCACTTGCTAATAACGCCCCGCGAACAAAGGCTTCCTCTCAAAAAACTGGATAACGGAGATCACACTTCCCCACCGTGCACAAACTGACAATGGACGCCATTTTTCAACATGGACTAATTAGGTAATCGGCTCTATCCGACAATAAAACAACCCCTCCCAACTCTCTGTCTATTGTTTTTATCGAGTTCGGCAATGAGTTTGATTGCCGTGAAGAGCCCATCCGTCTGCAATCAATCTACAAACATCAACGGTCGTTTGAATTCCTTGTCTCTACCGCCATGATATTCATACGGGTCACGTGACCAGCAGGCTACGAAATGGCCGCGACAAAACAGAGCGTTGATGTTTGTAGATTGATTGCAGACGGACGAGCTTGCATGGAATCTGGCCAGTGGCTCATAGTTGTGCATCGTAGAGTTTTTTTCCGAGTTCCGGTATCATTTTCAAGAGTTATGGCCCTTTTTCTGAAATCCCTGTGAATGGGACTTGTCCGGGCTGGGTCTTGGTTAATATTGTATGAACAAGTATGAAATTTGCATGTCAGTGCCCCACAGTTGTGCACCGTAAAGTTTCTCCCCGTTCCGCCTATATTTTCAAGAGTTATGGCCCTTGTTCCTGAAATCTCCGTGAATTGGGACTTGTCCGGGCTGGATCTTGGTAATATTGTATGGACAATTATGAAATCTGCAGTGTATGTGGTCAGTGCCCTGTAGTTGTGCAATGTGAAGTTTCTTCGCGTTTCGCATATATTTTCAAGAGTTATGGCCCTTTGTTCATCAAGTCTTTGTGAATTGGGACTTGTCCAGGCTGGATCTCGGTTAATATTGTATGGACAAGTATGGAATTTGCAGGATATGTGGTGAGTGCCCTGTAGTCATTTTTGAAGGACAAATTTTACAGGGCACGCAATATCAGTATCTTGTCATTTGCAGAGCTTTATTAGAAGCCTAGGCCTGACAGCCAGAATATGATGTCAACTTTCCCATCCACTGCCTCATGAATTACCAGTATTGCATAGCCTGGCCTTATAGACCATTTCGATTTAGTTTTCACTCTGACTAATTAATAAAACTTTTGATTTTTACAGAATGTTGTTGAGAAGTACAGAATAAGACGAGCAAGTAACATTCCCCTTGGCATGCTTGGTGATCCTGACATCTGTTTACCCTGATAGACCAATAAGCGAAGAGAGGTGCTATAAAGATATTATCCTGCAGGTACCAGTTGCTCCAAGTGAAGTGAAAATGATTACTTGGACTTCAGTGAACACGGGAAAATATTACTAAGTGAAAGGACCACTAGAGATATCAATCTCGAATCCAGTCATCCGGTCCTGTTCTCCCTACAGACTCTGGTTGCACGGTCAGCATTACAGCTTCCTATTGGATAATGCACGAACGCATAGAACATGGAACATAACGTAGACATATCTGTGGAGATCATGCATGTGACCCGACGTCACACAGGTGACGCGTTTGAGACGTGACATCGTCTGTTTGTATTGTTGCGATTAATTTTCAATTATGACGTTATGTCGGTGTTGTTGTTGTTTGACATTTCGCAAAGGATCACGGGACCAAGAATCTTGGCAAATCGAACGACCGTGTTAACAGGAGACAGATGAAGTTTGTTCTTGATATGTCCTACATGTAAACTGTGGCAACCAAGCTTAAGGTACCACTGTTTCATGTTACACCCATGTTGCGTTTGATGGACTGAATATTACACTTGTTCATGGACTGTTTTATTACCCCTCGGCCAATTTTGGCCATGGGGTATTGTCGTCTTGTATGTCCGTCTGTCCGTACGTCCGTACGTGAGCGAGATAGCCGGAGAACGGTTCCACTGAAGAATTCCAAATTTGGTATGCTTATTTACCTAGTCAAGGACCAGAAGCCTATCTAACATTGTCTAATTGGGACCTGATTGGGTGAAAACCTTGGCGGCCATCTTTAATTTTATGTGAAATGGATAATGATCCATAACTCGGAAACCATTCAACTGTTCAATACGAAAGTTGGTATACGTCATCGATACATCAAGCAACTTTAAATGAATTACCAAACCGGCTTTTCTGATTAGCTGGAAATCCTGGAGGCCATCTTTAATTGATGCGAAATCGATAATGATACATATCTCTGTTACCATTCAGTTGTTTTATATGAAAGTTGGTATACATCATCGATACATCCAGATACTTTGAATCGGGACCTGATTGATCGAAAACCTAGGCGGCCATCTTCAATTTATGCAAAAACTTTAATGATATATATCTCTGATCTAATTTAAGTGTTCTATAACAAACTTGGTACACAACATCAATGTATCAACTGACTTGCAATGAATAACCACGTCAGTTCCTCTGAGTGGGGTGAAGGATGGGCGGCCATCTTTAATTTATGCAAAATCAATAATGATCTCGTTCTCTGGCGTTCAAGTGCTCGATGTAAAATTTGGTATACATCAACGATGCATCAAGAGACGACAAATGACAGTTCTGGTTTCTCTGATTAGGCGGAAACCTTGGTGGCCATCTTTAATTTATGCAAAATCTTTAATGATGTATATCTCTGATACCATTTCAGTGTTCTATACGAAGCTTGGTGCACAGCATCAATGTATCAAGAGACTTTCAATGAATAACCACATCAGTTCCTCTGAGTGGCGGGAAGGATGGGCGGCCATCTTTAATTTATGCGAAATCATTAATGATCTCTATCTCTGATACTGTTCAAATGCACGATGTAAAATTTGGTATACATGATTGATCATATTGATGCATCAAGGAATTGTAATGATGTAATGAATACCGGTTTCTCTGATTGGACGGAAATCTTAGGGGTCATTTCGAATTGGAAAACTTTTGATAATCTGTATATTTGTGACTTGACTGCTTGGTGTTCCTGACATCTTGGTTCAAATTGAATACATTATGAATGTATGGGTTTTTTTGATGTGCAGCTTCGTATTAAAGGTGAAATGCAAAGGTATTAAAAGTAAGAAAAAAGCATTTCCCTTTCCTTTTTATGATGATAATAAATTATACAACCATCAATGAACGAAATCTGGTGATAAGTTTTATTTTTTAAAGAGAAATAAAACACTTGTATGATCAGCGGCTTTAAAACATGGCATCGCTTATCTCCCCTTGACTCGGAGCTTTTCCATCAGAAAAAAATGGCGGCTAACATGAATGTAGACAACGACAGTGATGCAGAGGAATTTTCTTACACTTCTTCCTCTTCTTCTGACGAGGAATTAAGAAGAATTCACGGCAATGGTTAATGCAGGGGTGCCCTGCCTTACCAACACGAACCTATTGTGAACAAAACAAAGAACCTTCAGACAACGATAGAATCAGTGACACTGCAGGTGCCGTGGGCGACAGTCATACCGAGAGAATCGGAAATATAGATTGGTATATTCCGACTTTTTCTTTTATCCCCCATAGCGAATGATCACCAACCTGTGATATGTTTCAGTGAACGTGAATGACACAAGTAAAGGCTTCGTGAGCAATAGCCTAGCTTATCTATGTGAGGTATTTCCATACAATGCAGCTACATCATGTTGTGCAGACTGTGCTGGTTCCACTGCTACGTCACGTATCGCAGCACCCCCAGGGGGAGGTAATCATGTACGGATCGAAATTTCGTAAATAATACTGCTTTACATTTTTTAGTTTTTAACTTCATTAGGCTTAAGCAAATGTTTTAAAACTGAAATGAAGTTAATATACACATTATTTCTCCAATCTTACTGCAAATATCAAATGATGTAGACGAACCTTTGCATTTCACCTTGAAAGTATTTAGTTTAATGTGTTTACATTAGAGTAGAATGGCGCCAGAATCATCCATTGTTAACTTGTTGGTTTGACATCTTATTCTCCAATGCACTGATATTTCAGGATCAAAAAACTGTATACCAATCTGAATGTAAATAAATATTGAACATTTTACCACTGACTTTTCTTTTGTATAAACTAACATTTCCGCTTATTTTCCGCACCGCTCTATTCAGGTATTTCATGTTTCCAGCCTGTTTCCGTTCTGTTTCTATTGCAGAAACCAACAGAGTGTTACAGTTTCCAACCAGTTTCAATCCTGTTTCCGGCCCACTTTCGACATGATTTCCGCTGCGGAATCTTGGCGGAAACAGCTTGGGAACTGTAACTATTCCGCACCTCCGGAATCCTGGGTTCCGCTCGGTTTCTGCTTGGCATGCTCCATGGTTTCCGCCCAGTTTCTGTCCAGTTTACAATTTGGAAACTTAGTCGGAAACTAGGCGGACACGGTCTGTTTCCAACCTGTTTCCGCTTATTTTCCGCACAGCTCTATTTGGATATTTCATATTTCCAGCCCGTTTCCGCGCTGTTTCCAGTGCGGAAACCAGTGTTACAGTTTCCAACCGGTTTCAATCCTGTTTCCGGCCCAGATTCCGCATAATTTCCGCTACGGAATCTTGGCGGAAACAGCTTGGAAACTGTAACACGTCCACTATTCCGCACCTCCGGAATCCTGGGTTCCGCTCAGTTTCCGCTTGGGTTGCTCCATGGTTTCCGCCCAGTTTCTGACCAGTTTACAATTTGGAAACTTAGGCGGAAACTGGTTGGAAACCTTTTAAGCACGGTCTGTTTCCAACCTGTTTCCGCTCAGTTTCTGCTTGGCATGCTCCATGGTTTCCGTGCAGTTTCCATCTTGTATCTGTCCAGTTTACAATTTGGAAACTTAGTCGGAAACTAGGCGGAAACTGGTTGGAAACCTTTTAAGCACGGTCTGTTTCCAACCCGTTTCCGCTTATTTTCCGCACAGCTCTATTTGGATATTACATATTTCCAGCCTGTTTCCGCACTGTTTCCAGTGCGGAAACTAGCAGAGTGTTACAGTTTCCAACCGGTTTCAATCCTGTTTCCGGCCCAGATTCCGCATAATTTCCGCTGCGGAACCGTGGCGGAAACAGCTTGGAAACTGTAACACGTCCATTATTCCGCACCTCCGGAATCCTGGGTTCCGTTCAGTTTCCGCTTGGCATGCTCCATGGTTTCCGCCCAGTTTCTGTCTTGTTTCTGTCCAGTTTACAATTTGGAAACTTAGTCGGAAAGTAGGCGGAAACTGGTTGGAAACCATTTAAGGACAGTCTGTTTCCAACCTGTTTCCGCTTATTTTCCGCACAGCTGTATTTGGATTTTTCATATTTCCAGCCAGTTTCCGCGCTGTTTCCAGTGCGGAAACCAGCAGTGTTACAGTTTCCAACCGGTTTCAATCCTGTTTTCGGCCCAGATTCCGCATAATTTCCGCTGCGGAATCTTGGCGGAAACAGCTTGGAAACTGTAACACGTCCACTATTCCGCACCTCCGGAATCCTGGGTTCCGCTCAGTTTCCGCTTGGGGTGCTCCATGGTTTCCGTGCAGTTTCCATCTTGTATCTGTCCAGTTAACAATTTGGAAACTATGCGGAAACTGAGCGGAAACTGGATGGAATCCGGTTGTTTCCACCCAGTTTCCGCCCTGTTTCCGAATTCGGAAACTGGCACATTTCACCCAGTGTGTGATTTTACCCAGCAGAGTTAGATTTAGATTTCTTAATTTAATTTCCATTTTTTTCAGATGATTCAGTCTTGATAGGTAATTAATTTTCCACAATTCATGAAAATTCACAGAGCTGAACTTTATGCTCAATACGGTTAGTTTATTCACCCAGTTTAATTTTCTGGCAAATTTTTATCTCCACTCCACTCAGCGAACCAATCCACATTGCATTTGTTTGTTCTTTTCAATATCGATTCTCAAGCCGGAGTATTCATAAAATTCTCTCAGACACTTTAGTGCTTCAGCAAGGGATTTTTCCAAACCGTGAAGGATAAACTGAGTATCATCTGTATATTAACAAAGTTTGTATTCCGTATTATTTATTCAAACTCCCTGGACGTCTTGACTGTCTCTTATTATTTTCCCCAAAACTTCTGGACAAAGTAAGAACAAATAAGGTGATAACGGGCTTCCTTACCTACACCCTCTTCTTATGTCGAAGAAAGTCGAAAGGTGGCCGTTTTGAACGATGCAACTGGGTTTTATGTTTTATAAGAGATTTTTAGCCATTTTTTTTTTATAGATTTACCAAAATTAAATGATTTAACGACTCTTTTTATGGAATTACAGGATAAAGAATCAAATGCTTTCTCAAAATCTATCGATAACAAGTCCTGGAATCTCCTTATTTTTAGATTCAAACATAACATCATATAATAATGTTATCGGCGAACGACCTGTCCGGGATGAACCCCTTCTGATCCCCGTGAATAAGTTTGCCTACTTTTTTTTCTGTTAGCTATACATGAGGGGGTTAACCCTACCAGGCCCCCTACCAAACTTTCTGTGCTATCTCCAGAACGACAAGAGCTGACACTCCGTGACTTTATAGTTTATCATATTGGGGTAATTTTAAGCCTGTTTGCATAACCCTCCGACGACAGAACTATGTGTAAATTCAAGATGGCGACCAGGCGGGGTACCAGTGATGTGAAGTGATGTTTTCGTCCTTTTTTCCAACATTTCTGCTTTTCCGCGATGAAAAGTGGGCAAAAACTATTTTATTTCGCATCATGTTAATATTTACTAATTTATCATGCAGCTTTTGCGGAGAAATTACAAAATAAAAAAAATCGAAAAATCTGGGGGAAAAAGTCGACCAAAAAAGCCGTTGTCACTATGACGTCATCGAAGCGACCATCCTGGATTTTTTTTTGCATTTAATTGTAAAGCTTGGCCCAAGGGTATAGTGTGGTAAAGTCCAGCCCCTAGCTCAAGGGGTAAGAAAAATAATTAGGGGGAGCCATTTCGGCCCCGCGAAGGCCTGGACAGGTCCCCAAAAGCCCAGGCCAGATAGGGTTAACTTATACCCTACATTTAGAAGTGAAATTTGGTCTCCAGTATTTTAAGTAGTTGATAGGTTTATTTGGTTTTATCTTTAAGCATATAATGACACCCTGCTTCTGCGTTATTGATAATTCCCCCTTATCAAAACTCTCATTCGCCGACCTCAATACAAACCCTCCTATTTTTTCCAAAACATTTTATAAATCTCGGTTGGGTATCCGTCTAGGCTCGAGCTTTTGTCGTTTTGGATATCTTCAAAGCATTTGCGATTTTTGTAGGTAATGTACCCTTCTAATTTCTCAGTTTCTCTGTCCGAAAGACTAACCTAATGGGCGTCTGTCAAATATTCATCTATCTACTTTTCTTCTTTTATATTTTGTCCGAATACAGTTCACTATTATAGTATCTCTGTTCCTTTAATGTATATTTGTATTATTTATACCCTCCCCAGTTGACTTAGTCAATGTTGCGATCAGTTTGTTTTGTAAAATTGCGTTTTTCCATTCCAAGAGAGTAGTTTGTTGGCTTTTCGCCCTCATTCATCCACTGTGCCTTCGTTCCTGCTATTATTCCTTGAATCTTCTTAATTCTTATATTCTTTAAATCTTGTTTTGCTTCAGATAAATCTCGTTTTCTACTTCCACATGTAATATTGCTATTTTGGATTCCAATTCGTTTTCTTTTTGCGTTTCCGCCTTATTCTTCATTGACGAGTATTTAATTGTATCACCTCTCACTTTCATTAACAGGGTAGGTAAAAACAGTTGATCGTTTATGAACAATTGTACTTCGGTAGAAGGTATATTTTTCAGTTTATCCCTATTATACGGTAGTGTGGCATATCCATCTATAATCTTGTCTATCATACTATTAACTAAATCAATATACTCTTTATCTTTGAGCAGTGAGCAGTTCAGCTTCCAGAAACCTCTGTCTATTAATGTTATTGCTGAATGACCAGTTTTATATCCAGGAATTATAACAGATTTTCTGTCTCTATATCTGAGTTCATAACTAAGTTCCAATCGCCGCATATGATAACAAATGCATTGGCAATTTCATCAATTTTTTTCTTTACATGATTGTTAAAAGAGGGTTTGTAGATGTTTGGACCAGATATATTTACAAGAGTAACCGGCGTTTCGTTTATTTCAACATACAAAATTAAGAAGTTACCCTCAGGGTCATTTTCAGTTGAGTTAAATTTGTATTCAAAATTATCATAAAAAAAAGATGATTCCGCGTGAATTTGACTTGAAGGAGCTCAACCAGGCGTTCAGTCCTCACTCCTTTTAAAAGTTTCTTTATTTTTTGTCTTTATGGGTGTCCTAAAGGCATATAATAGAGAATTGTTTTTGGTATGAAGAAGTAGTATGTCTTTTGTTTTTTCAGTTAATCCCGGATTGTTCATTGATACAATCCGAACATTCTGAGCCATTGTCTTTTTTAAAATTTGACGGACAGCATGGGCGTCGCTAGGATTTTGCAAGAGGGGGGGTGGGGGGAGGGGGAAATCTGAACATAATGTATGCAGATTTAGGGTTATATTATACAGCTCTGGGACCTTGCCTGAGGTGCATTCTGAGCGATTTCCAACAATTAAATTAACACATCATTTGTCAAATATCAGTATTATATTTTATTCTCTTTGTCATCTTGAAAACACAATAATAATGCTTTGGGCGGATATACCTCGTAGGCTAACCATGTTAAAATGATTAAAACTAAACGTAATCATATCACTTTCCGATCCATATGTCATTTCATGACTGGGTATTAAACTTTTGCTGAAAATATCACAATAATACTGTGTAGAATATCAAACTGTGTATCATGAACTATATCTCGTGACCATGGTGAAATACTGACTAGAAAAATGAAACTGAAATCACTCATCATTCTGGAAATTAAAACGTGGCCATGGTAAAATAGTCACTAGAAAAAAAAAATGAAAGTGATATATATTCCGGAAATGAAATATCACGAATGTAGTACAGCCTTCAGCAAAGCTTACATATACAACATTCAGTTTATTACCCGTTTTGCACTTCGCAAACGGTATACCGAGGCAACCTGTAACCATCTCGGTCATCTATACGCGGTAAGACTGACCCTGGGATCGTGTGTATCCATGTTCGCCTACTTTCGGCAACTGCCAGAGAGAATTTCCATAAATCAATATCACATGACTTCTACCGACGTAACCCCAACGTAACTCGACATTTTCGAGTCATGTGATGACCTACTTGTTCAAAATTTCAGATCCACCACACCTCTTGGATGATACGAAAGTTATACATACCTATATATTTTGTAAGCCCAGGCAATATCTGTTTCAGAAGTGGTATGAAAACCTGTAATTTAACAGATTTGTCGAGTCTGTTCTCCGCCGGATGAAGGCCGAACAGAATCCGGTAAAGTACCGGATATCGCTCCGCAATGATGGAGACACACGATTCGCAAGCCATCTTATGGATGGCAAAGTGTACCGAGGCTGCCGATGCTTCATTATCACATACACACGCATCGAGCAGAAGGAAAAAAAACCACACGATTAATTGATTCTTTTGCTTTTTTTGTTTTGTTTTTGTTTTCGTGTTTTCTGTTTTTGTTTTGGCTTTTTCTTCTGTTTTTTTATTTGGCGCGTCCAAGGGGGGGGGGGAGTCGTTCGCACCTGACGACCCCCGCCCCATAGCGACGCCCCTGGACAGGTAAATGTAGTTTCAAGGCTTTCTCTGGTGGATTGAAGATACCTTATTATACCAGTTCGTATGCCAATTGTCGTTTCACTTGCATTGTATACTTGGTAAAATAAGAAGGTCTGGGTACTTGGCAGAAATACTAAAACTACATGAATAATAAAGACATTAACACGGACAACATAAAAAAAATACATATACTGAAGTTGAGATAAGTGTTCGTGACCTCACTCCTGAGTATATTGTTTGGATTCAGCTCAGCGTGACGTACATGTATACGTGGATTAACATTTTATAATAACTTATTGTTAAGGGGATGAAGACTTAAGTTATTGTTAAATAGAGATGTTTCAGTCAGTGGACAAAATACGTAAATTATAAACGAAACTGTAAAAATAAAATACGTATAAATGAATACGTATAATTTATGTAAGAAATTAGTAAGCGTGCACATGTATATACACAAGTAAATACAAGTATATAAATATAAAACTACAATTACATATATATGCAGACAAATACAACATGCTAATTATATATGATTTCAATTGGGCAAAATTGAACGTGCACATACATTTTATATACACATATACATAAACAATAAATATACCTGCATACACATTTACTGTATAATGACTGGCAGCCAGGGTGCATACCAGACCCTCTCGATCTATCCTATAGGCATGGATTTGGCAAAAACACGCAAATGGCGGTCAAGAATAGCAGACATGTGAAACGTTGAAATGTACATGGAAGACTGTAATAGAACATTTCTTGGCTTTTAAAAAGAGCTGGTGGTTGTACATTTCAAGCCGGGTCAACTGTGGCTGCGAAAATAGCAGGTATTGAAAAAAAGAAAAAAAATCTGTGCGTAATCTATGAGCCCAACTTTTGGTATGTTTAGGAAAGTGTAATTCTTCACATTATACTGAAGTTTCAGATTTTTTGCCAACTTGGTTTTTGAGAAAATAATGAAAAAACGAGTCGTGACTGACTTGTTCACATTTTTTCATATACCAGTTTAACGCCTCGACAAATTTGTCTCCATCGTCCACAGGTAACACATATGCAACTCTCATTTGCCTTGAATTTCTTTACAGTATTGTTGAAGTATCTTCAATAATTCGAACTACACTTTTCAAATTCATACAAAATAAGCAACGAGCGGAACACATTACAAACATATTGAACAGGACCAATTCTTTCCATGTTTTTTAGCACCCTTGGATGCTTTCATTTGCATGTTTTTTGCAAGATGTTCCACCCCTTGATTGCCCAAAAACGTCCTTGCTCACACCTAAAATGGTATAAATTCCGCCCTTTATACGAGATGTCCGGCTGTTTTCCGAGTCTTATTTTGGTATCCACCCGCGACCACACAAGGCACCTCCCGGAGAGCACGCACCGTGCATGCGCGAAGACCCGGATGTCACGTGACCAGCAGTGACCTCGAGGTCATTACCCAAGGGTCAAATGTCAAGTTCGTTGCAATGTCAACCCAGGTCACGCTTCATTTACGCCATATTTCCCCCACCACCCCACCACAAAAAAGAGCCTCTATTTAATGTTTTATACTACTGCGCTACGGAGCATACAGACCGGCATTACGGAGAATGCCTTTCATATACATACATAACTTACGTTGTCTCGATGCAATATTAATGCAAAACTTGTGAACATTTTAATAAACCGATGATTCAGTTTGACATTTTTATTTTTTTTGGTAACGGTACACAAAATAGCCCGTTTAACAGAAAATACCTTCAAAAGAAGTTCACAGAGAAATATACATGTAATGAGATCTTCTTATCATTTGGAAATAATTGTCATGGCAATCCGTTAAAGATACGAATCATATCCACTTTGCATACCTCATACATGTAGTGCCCATATAGTCAATGAGAGACGACTGTTAATAATTTTTTTTTTTTTTTTTTTATATATTGAAAATAGTAACAAACATGGCTTTCTTTGTAGTTCTTCAGTATTACTGACATCGAATTTTGAAGTATTCTTTGTTGAAAGCGAAAATAACTATCTTAAAAAAATCTCCTAAAACTATTTTTATTTGAATATTTAACAGACTTGCATTAATATAGCATCAAACCTTTAACATTTTGTGCGACTTTTCAACTTCGAGATGTATAAAGATGATGGTACGATAGGGCGAGATTTTGGCCTATACGTGGTGCGGTTGAAATCGGAAAAATAAAATGTCCTAAAAATAGTTATGTTTTAATGTAACGGCAAGAGAAAATATAAGCACACAATATGTAAAAGTTTCAGTGCGATTGCGTTATTATTATTGTTATCACATGAAACTGAAATCCACAGCTTCTGCTATTTCGTGAAAAAAGGGTCTAAATCGAGTCCTTCAGACGCGCATTTAGATGCGAAGGACCCCGTGGACCAAAACGCCATTTAACCTGGTGTTGTGTGGTAACATTATATCCCCACTGCTGGAAGATCTTTTTGGTCCAAGGAGTCCTTCATACTAAAAAATGAAAAGTTATGAATTCATAACGTAAGTAGATTAAAGTGACAAAATAGCCTGTTACAGTTGTTCGAATATCGTGGTGTGGTGGATACGCACATTGGATCACAAGCGCCTCGAAATTTTCTTTTACCAAGTTCGAATCCCAGCTAGGAAGGCAATATGTGGGACGTCGACAAGTTATTTCAATCTTTCTCACTTTTGTAAAAAAAAATTGCATTCAGTATATCTGGAATAAGATTTTAGGCTATCATTATGAACCAGTTAAGAGTAAAATAAATATTGTTTACCGATGGCACTTATACGGTACCGTGTGGACATTACGGGCTAGTAAAACGTCAATCTGATTAAAACTCAGACTTAATAACCGCTCCTATATCTGACATGTCGCTAATTAGCGACATGTCAGATATAGGAGCGGTTATTAAGTCTGGGTTTTAATCAGATTGGTCAAAAGTTGAAATCGAACGATCAGTTGATTGACAGTTGCCGCCGACGACAAGTTGTACATTGCATTGTGATTGACAGATGAAGAGAAGAAATGTACATTCCTATGAGTCGGCTGGCTGTGGGCAAAAACCCCGCCTTACAATACCATCTCCTTTTAAGACTGACACTTTGTGTGAGGTGACAGTGTTATAATAACAACACTCCACGATAAATCACCCTTAATTATACATTCTGTGAGCCAAAATTGTCAAACGCATATGTGTTGAAGTTTCTTAGGTGCGCGCAATCTTCTCGCTCTCATAAGCTCCGAATAATATAATATTCATATGTAAATATTACTATTACCAGGTGCTGGTTAAAGAATTGAGTGTAGACATATCTTCATCAAATACGTCTACTTACTCCCAAACTGCATTTACTCTGGAAGATTTATTTAACAATCACAAAAAGTTTCTCAGGGAAAGAGGTATTTGTCTTCCAACCAATCATAATGACATACCAAAAATATACTGGACTCCCAAAATGCATAAATCACCATACAAAGCTAGATTCATAGCTGGTTCTAGAAGCTGCACCACCAAGCTTCTTTCAACCCTATTGACGAGGGCCCTTCAGGAGGTAAAAGCATTTTGGGAAAGGTATTGCGCCACTATTTCTAAGAACTCTGGCGTTGAATGTATGTGGATATTGAAAAACTCAAAATGGCTTACGGAAGAGCTTGATGCTAAAGGTCACATACCGTACAGACATGTATCCACATGGGATTTCTCGACTCTCTATACTACAATCCCTCATCAGGACCTTATTGACCGTCTAAGTTCATTAATAGTATCTGTGTTCAAAGAAAACTGATCGTAGATATATTAATGTCGGAAGCCATAAAGCATTCTTTAGCTCGACTACATACAAGAGATATCATTCATGGGATGTTTCTTTGTTTATAGAGTTGCTTGAATTTCTCATTAAAAACATCTATGTGAAATTTGGCAACACAATATATCAACAGCATATAGGTATTCCAATGGGTACTAATTGTGCACCCCTGTTGCTGACCTGTATCTGTTCTCTTATGAATATGACTATATGCAGGCGCTTTCAAAAACCGATCCATTCAAAGCCCGTTCCTTCTCATTCACCAAACGCTATATAGACGATCTTCTCGCTGTGGATAATCGCTATATAAATGACGCAGTGAAGGATATATATCCACCTTCACTGGATTTGAAGGAAACTACAGATAGCCCTACAGGCACATCTTATTTAGATCTCTATCTCTATAAAAATGAAGCGGGCATTCTCTCTCGTCGACTTTATGACAAAAGAGATGATTACAATTTCGACATCGTAAACTATCCCTTTCTGGATAGTAATATTCCAGTGGGACCTGCATATGGCGTATACATATCTCGCTTAGTAGCATTTGCTAGATCCTGTGTTAAATGTGATGATTTTAATCAACGTCACAAAACATTGTTGCAGAAACTTATAAAACAGGGCTATTCCACCAAGCGCCTCCACTCAAAGTTTCTCAAATTTGGCGATACATATCGCATGCTGATAGCAAAATACGAACGTAGCGTGCAAGATCTATGGCGCTACGTTTCGTATCTTGTGTCTAATTCCGCTTAACCCGGGGCTAGGGGCCGTATGAACCCATGTACTTCAAGATCCTCATGGTACTCATATGAACAAGCACAATCAAAGCGTGACTGAGATACATCTTTTTTTTTTTTAGATGACGACTCTATAACGAATATTATGGATTAAGAATACTGATCAGCGATACGGATTTGATATTTTTGGAACATCATGATGTCTTGCCGGCATCATTGAAAACTGTTGACCGCTTCTCTCTTGCAGGAAACACGCCTATGTTTATGTATACTATGATTGTCTTTTTGAATTTGGTGCTAATACTGTTATGTGGAAAATGGAATAGGTCTTTGGATTATGGACGCGGATATTCTCTAATGGACGACGGCTGGATTATGAATGACGGACTAGACGCTTGTAACGAAGACATCCATTGCGCGGAATAAGCGACTATCGATAAAGGGTAAGAGTTGACTCCCTCTTCGCAATTCCATCTTCTCATCTCAAGTAAATTTCTACGTTCTCACTTCGAACTAGCCTGTATCTTCAAAGGACTTAGACAGGCGTCATCGTTGACCTCGAATTATTTTAAATTTCTGTCCAACAAATTGCCATATTAGGAGGAAGGACGCATACATGTAGCTACTTGTGGAAGCTCTCACTTGTGTGCCTAGATTATTATCGGTTCGTCTTTCGTTCGTAGGTGAAATTTACATCTCGGATTTTGAACACTGAATAGGATCTGATACATCAAGGCGATTTTGAAGTGTGAACGTTGAAATTGGCTTGGTGTGATGAAGACGTGCAATTCGAGCTGTAACCAGGCACGGTAAGTATCCCATTGTTAAGGTGACCTGGTTTTGTCCTGTATATAAACGTACACGCTTCTCATAGCGGAACACAAGTCACAGGACTCATAAAATGCTTAATGGTGTTATGACAATTACCTTCGTTATCAGTAAAATTTATTACTGTACATTTTCCTAATGAATTTTTCATTGGAAGTAGGTGTGATGGGTTGTTCTTGGCTGGTAACAAACGATCTTCATACCCGTGTCCTCGTTTACACTTCGAATTAGCCTTCACCACACAAAGTATTCAAAACCAGAGGTGTAAATTTCATCTACAATCCAGAGATGAGCCAATCAGCCAAACTTTGTGTAGGGTGAAGTATTCTCACAGTATATAGTTTAACCTCGTTCCTCCTAATATGGCGGTAGGTGTGGCCAGATACATAGGACAGCCAATCAATAGCCCACTCATACGGCCCATTTCGAAATTCAAATTGATTCGAGGTCAATGGCGTTTTGTGTCTACTTATAAATTCTTTACACAAAACCGATGGGCCGATATATCAAGGCTAGTTCGACGTGGCAACGGAGAAGTCGACTTGGGTATTAATATGGTAATATATTTGCTAATGGGCTAAGCTTGTTACCAACTTACCGACCTTTCTCATGAAAACCTAGGCACATACAATTCCCGATGCAGGCCAGGTGATTCGCGAAAAAAGAAATCTCGTGAGAGACAACAGAGGTACAGGTAAATATACTCACCTGCACATGGTAAGGCACAGGCCACAAGCAGAACTATGATGAAGCCTTTCATGATACCGGTAGTGTTGATCCGACTGAAGAAGATGAGGATGGAGAAAATATCCAGACAATGTCCTTATTCAGAGAGCAACTCCAGCTGAGTATAACATAACAAATTGCAAAGACGAATTGGGTTCCTTTTTTTTATAAAAAAGACAGTGTAGAAAAGATTTATTTAAAGTCAGTCAGCCATACAACATTAATTAGTGCATCGTTATGGTCAGCGACCCTAGACAATAAATAATACTTAGCCTAAGGCTATTTCACCTACATCCGTTGCAAGGGCGTCGGAAGCGGTACGGCCACTTTTGGGCAAAAAAAAAAAAAACTAAGGAAAGAAAGAAAGAAAAAAACGAGGAATGAAAGAAGAAAACACAACATAAAAAAACAAACTAGAAATGCAAGCAGATTTGATAGCTTCCAAGTTGAATAAGACTCTGATCGGTCCACAGCGCCATTGAATTTGTTAGCGGCTCTGAGCACCGGTTAGCCCTCTCGGGACAATTTCGATCGTGCATGGAAAGTAACATGTACGTTCACATGCTTGATGCTGGTTTGGTGTTCACGTTATTTTGTCAACGAAAGAAGAAATTAATTTTCTTCATACGAATTCTCTTTTCCGCTTGTCCAATATGTCATAGGCCTACACGCTATAGGTTATTTCTGGCTGCAGGCTACCTTTACAGGTCCGTACCCGACCTTGTATTTCAAACAATATACGGCCTAACGAGCTTTCGTTAAAACAGGAGCTCAATAGCGCCTTATATGTTGTATCACCTGAACACACTTTTTACACTGTTCTGGCGTATATCCTATCGAGAACAAAACACTGCTCAGATGTTCTCTGTGAGCGCCATTTGGTGACTTCTTTTTATATAAAAAGCGCTAACACTGCAAGGGGGTACCACCCTCTCAGGCTCTTCCCCTGCTTGGTCGGTTTGCTCCTTCGCTCTCTCGCAGGCCCTGTTGTACTCTCCAAAATAATTAGATTGAAAATTCAATATATCAGATTGGAATTAGTGACCAATGTATTCGATCGAATATTCCATCTATTAGATTGAAAATTTCAATCTAGTATATTGAATTTTCTGTCTACAACAGATTCATTTTATCGTTTTCAATCCATTAGACTGAATATTTTCAACCCATTAAAAGATTGGTCATTAATTTCAATCTGATAGATTGAATTTCAATCTAATTATTTTAGAGAGTGGAGTGTTGGAAATGGGAAGTTGGGCGAGGGGTCTAGTGGGAGCGTTAGCTCCCCCTCCTTATAATTCTGCAGTAAGAACATTGTTCTCCAAGTAATTCCCTGCAAGTAATTGTGATGACGGACGAGATAGCGGGGTTTTCTCACATTTTTTTTTCTTCTTTTTTTTTGCGGTTCTTTGTCCATGAGGGAATTTACTGTTAGCAGTCATGGCCCGTTATAGAAACTACGAGCGGCAGCTTTAGTATTGTAGAAGTATAGCTAGCTAAATTATGAATGTAGATGGCGTTACTTCTGCAATGAATTTATCAACACCCCTTTGCCCATAAAAATTATCTCGGTTACTTCTACACAATGTGTCTAGGTTACGGTACTTTTACTATAAATAATTTTTTTTTGTAATTCAGCATCGCAGAACACCACCATCGATTGCGTTTTTATGGTAAAAGGGTTAGGAAAGAACTAAAAATATACTTCAATGCAGAGTGATCTTTATTCGCCAGAAATCGATCAGACCGCATCTCCGGCGATCTAGATCCCAGGAGCTTCCGGGACCAGGGCGGCCCCTGGACCCTCGCCTAAAGTCCTATGATAGTGGCCGTACCACTTTGAATTTGCTTCTGACGCCCCTGGCCGCTAAACTGGACTATTTCGACCTGAAGTTCCCATATTATCGTAAATGTAAGCATAATGGTAATTTCTTCAAATAGCAGAATAATTTGATCCATATTTATCATATTTACACCAGTTATCCATAGTTAAAATACCCGCCCCATGTAAAACATATAAGAAAGAGAGTGGGTGAACGAACCGCTGTCTCAATGCCCCTGCCGTGGCTATCAGCGCAGCTTCATTGTCTAAGGATTAATTCAAAGGTTGTCCAAGTGACAGCCCGAAATTCAAACGTTTGCTTATGCACGCTTTTGGAAACATTACATTTATTTCCCGGTTCCGAGTGTTGCTGACATGACCCATCAGGAGCCTTCCGTGTTGGCTAAATATAAATACGTATCAGATGGGGTGCATCTCTCCACTAAGGGAATGTATTATTACTATAACAGCCTCCGTGCTGCTCTCATACTTGGGTGTGATCTATAATCCCAGGAACCCTTTTCAAACTGCTATGTAGCCTCTTGTTTTTGGAGGGAGAGAAATGTGTGTGTGTGGGGGGGGGGGTGTGGGGGGTGGGGGGGGTGTGGGAGGGTGATCGGTCCTGCCCTCCATTACTCACCCCCTCCCACTTTTTGTTTTATTTTTCATTTATTTAATTCAGATATTAACGGATTTTCTACTGTATACATCATCTCACATCTCCCCCCAAAACTTAAAATCAACACATTGATCTGAGAAAGCATACTTGTAATCCTGTTATTCCATTTATCTAGTTATTGATTCTCTTTTGGCCGATCATCCCGTCATACCAACACATGCATTAAATACATATACCTGAGCAGAATCATACTTTTACACGCTCCGGGTTTTGTACCCATTTACTTGCGAGAGAGGTTAGGTCAGGCTTAGCCAAATAAGCTGGCTTTAAAATTTACCTTTAATATTTACCAGCCGGCTCCTGCTATCCATTACTCTACCCCTCCTAATTTTATGCATTTATTCAGTTATTAATTTATTTTCTACTGTACATCTTCTAACCACTCTTACCAAAACTGAAAGCAATGCCTTGATTTGAGAAAGCGTAATGATAATCGTGTTGTTTCATTTAATCTAGTGCCTGGTTCACATGTATGCTCCCAGACAATCCATTCCCTGCTGGCAGATCATCTTTTCATCCCAACAAGTACATTAAATCACAGAGACAAGCCATACGGTTGAATCTTCTTAATTTTTCTTTTTATATCGGATAATGATTCCAACAACAACAACATCAACAACAACAACATTTCTATGAGAAAACTACATTGAAATGTAGTATTGTTATGTCCTCGTGCTCTGTACTACCCATTTCTCATATTTTATCCTTTATTTCTATCATACACTGATAGTCCAATACTGAATGGGTCCTGGGCAAGTTACAAATTTTAAAACACCAACTTCTGGAATTTTACTCCATTTGCCTATACCTGAGTTGAATCGACATACTTTTACACGCTCTCAGGGTTTTTGTCCAGATTTGCTCGCGATGGAGGTCGGGTCAGGCCTTTAGCCTTATAAGACCTTTAAGGATCATCAGGATATTTGACATTTTCGAAATTTTTTGCCAAGTCTAAATTTCCAAAAACGCCCCTCATCATTATAATGATGAAATTTTATGCCACAATGATACCCATGAGACTTGGAATGAAAAAAATATATATATTTTTTTTTGGAATGTTTTTTCAGTACCTTTGTAAGCAAAAATGTAATAAAATGACAAAGATTTTCGTGAAGCGACTTTCAGAAAATGTATACTATAACAGGCCTGGAAAACGAAAAATAAAATGACGCAACTAAGTTTTGGAGGTCCAACGAGCGAAATTATCCATTTCGCCTGAAGCACGTGGCCGTACTCACATATTCAACTGTGCACGTGGACACAGAACACCACTGAAATTTCGCCATTTTGCTTGCGATGTCTCAAGAAAATAAAGATAATTCAATAGAAAATAAACTACAGCAGATATTAAATTCAAATTTTCCACAAATACACAGTTAGATACGTACTTTTCAGTCCATATGTTGGCAAAGAAATATAATTCAGCGCTTTGAAATTACACAGGTTGGAAAGTGACACAGCGTGCTTCTTCCCCAAACAAGGTGACCCATCACATGTGAATAATATTCATACGCCCAAATAGGCATGTCGGAGATATCGTCCATAACATGTATAAACATCAAAGAAGCATTTTTCCGCCATTTTTCCGAACAATTCTGCTTGCTTGACCACGTGTAGCATCCTATTTTCCAACAACTTCAAATTGGTCATTCTTGTTTGACCTCAACGAAGAGATGATTCAACTTTCTTCGTGAGTTAAACAGTCACCACATTTCTTCAATTTCCAAATTTTACTTAAAAAAATCGACTACATTTTTTATCAATTTTGTTCCACAGTCATTTTTCCCGACTTAGGTAAAAAAAAATTTCATATTTTCTTGTGTTTAATTGTGTTTCCTATCTTTATGAGATGAAATAATGCACCCTTGATAATTTAGTGGCCTTTTAAAAATTTCAACCTGACAAAAAAAATGTCAAAATCTCTCAAATCCCCCTGATCCTTAAGGAACAGGAACACAACACTCAATTACATTGGCCAGAGACGGGAACTTTATTCCAAAAGTAATCTAAAACTACAGTTCCATGATACAAAGTGTTGCATATAAATGCGCGCGACATAAATCTCATGTAATGTATTTAAAAATCAGACATAAAAATTACTGCGCGTCTAAGAAATAGCATTGTATATGATTCATGTATCTGGGCTACCCACACAATAAATTAATGTCCGAGCAATGTTATAGTCGCATACGATGCGTATATATATACATATGATCAATTGAATATTAATGACCTGTAGATAAGCTAATGGCGTCACCCGATACATAATCCGAACAAGTTAGAATCAACACTTGTGACGGTCCCACTGACAAAATAATATATATATATGTCTAAGAAATCAGGGGAGGGAGGGTGAGGAAAAAGACGACCTTAGCGCTAAACAGAGCAGGAGAACAACTGACCAAGTAAGCAGACAAAAACCCGTATTTAAACTCTCCGTGCAGATCGAGGTCAATTACAGTACCTAGTCTTACATGACGACTGGCAGCGAAGACCAGTACACCGAGGGGCACCGAAAGGGGGAGGCCCCCGCCACAAACCGGTTCCTGTGTCTTAAACTTCAATTAACTTGACGTCAATTTCCACTTAAGGAACAGGAACACAACACTCAATTACATTGGCCAGAGACGGGAACTTTATTCTAAAAGTAATCTAAAACTACAGTTCCATGATACAAAGTGTTGCATATAAATGCGCGCGACATAAATCTCATGTAATGTATTTAAAAATCAGACATAAAAATTACTGCGCGTCTAAGAAATAGCATTGCATATGATTCATGTATCTAGGCTACCCACACAATAAATTAATGTCCGAGCAATGTTATAGCCGCATACGATGAGTATATATATACATATGATCAATTGAATATTAATGACCTGTAGATAAGCTAAGGGCGTCACCCGATACATAATCCGAACAAGTTAGAATCAACACTTGTGACGGTCCCAAAATCCAATCGTAGAAAGTAGATTATATTATAGGATAAAATCACAGTTTTGGTAGCCCTGACTGCATTGAAGTCACACATGTACGCAATTTCGAAGGCTGAGGGACAATGTAGTTGACATAAGTATTAGATAGCCAGTCTCCCAGTTGTATTGTTTCTATGTCCACGCCACAACGATATGCCCAGCTTGTACCACCCCGTCGAAAACTGTGCCCCGCATAACCCGGTCCCTCCCAGATTTTGACAAACACCTGTTCAACATTTTTAGGAAGGTGTTGACAGTTAATGGTGAAATACTTCCCATATTTGGAGCGACGAAAGCTGGCCCCAACGATGGAGCTTCGGGGGTAAATGAGAAGGCGTGAAAAATAGCTTGGACTGGACAAAGTACATGATTTGACATCCGCGGCAAAGGAATGAAAAGTTGCCGTTGACTATATTGTATAGTTTTGGTATGGCTAACTTTTAACATGATCCCCCAATTATGAAAAACAACATCCGAACGTTTGAGAGCCCTGCTATTAGCAGACATAGGGGAGGCAACCAATACATTGGCCCTACGCAGAAGGCTAAAAAACATAGTTAAGCAAGTTGCCCAAAAAACACAATCCAAGGCGTCACGCGTATCTAATGTCGACAAAATGCATAGAATATCAGGAGTTATTGGTCATTTTCTACAGGGCGAGTCGCCTCGGATTCTACGTACCCCTTTTAGCACACAGTTAAGATGAAAATTATCCGTTAGAGGATTTGGTAGGTCCCATTCTAGATGGAGCAAGCGTAAAATATTCAAATATTGTTTTACGGAAGTGTACTTCAAAGATCTGGCTAAAAAGGCAGCATATTCACACAACAAGTTAGTCGAGGCAGGTACTGGATTACATCCCATCACTTCACAGAAACGCAGGTAGGCTCTCCGGTGTGTAGAATATGCCTGTTTAGTGGAGGTGGCAAAAGTAGCCGACTGCAGAGACTTAATTTCATTAGCTAATGCCTTTTTCAGTCCTTGACGCACAATCACTGAAAAACAACACGTAAAGCAAAACTATTTTTACCTGCGGCATGCAGGTCTACGGGAGGCTCGCGTTGTTGTTGTTGTTGTTGTTGTTCTTATGACTTTTTGAAATACGCATGCGCTAAGACAGTGAGATCTCTGCCACACTTTTCTACCTCCGATGTCTCATGACAACCCGACCTTCGGGCACTTTGTAATGCATTTGTTACTTCTCACTGGAATAAATTATTACTTCGTTAATTTTCGTTCAGAAAGCCCTTCATCCGGTCCGATGAGTTGTCAGTTTATCCCATAAATCAGTAAAATTCCATTGCATAAAGCCATGTAATATATTTGGGATCACCCATGGGCGATACATGACCGAGTATTTTCATTGGTTGGTGGCGATTTTATTGATGAATTTGAACCAACGAAAAGCTACAACTGCCGGAACTACTTTACTATAGAATCGTCTGGTCCATTTGCCTATTGAACATGGCCGACCATAACCTAAAATAGGCGATTTTTTCAAAACTGATAACAAAGGTGCCGCAAAAATTGTAAACAAACACGGGAATTTATTTACCGTCGAAATAGTGGGGATCGAATTTCCTTACCAGCAGGAAAACTGGAGAGAATCCCATAAAGAGCTAGATTTGTTGAGTACTTTCTTTCAAATTCACCTGTTCTCTTTTTTCCCCTCCGCGCTCAGCTAGCCGAATGTCGTCACCTAAAAATATATTTGAATTAATACGCACAACTTATATTCGGTTGCAAACAAACTTTCAACATTAAAGTGCATGTTTCCTTCGAAAATTGCTGTGAAATGATTTATAGGATAAATAGAAAATTCACTTCGTGGCTTTATAATATAAAATTTATTAAACTTTATTTTTATATTAAATTTATTTTTTTCCTCGCCAGAGGCTCGGAAAAAATAAAAATTACTACTCTCGTTTTATGAATTTAATATTATAAAGCCACTCGGTGGATAGCTAAGATTCATAGCGTCTCCCTTCCGTCAACGCTATGCCGACGACAAGTACAATTCGCTGTTGGTAACTCGAACGTCTCCATCGCGCACTTCTTATTACTTTTGCGCCCTATTGGACCTTCATTAACTTGAGAAAATGGCCCCCGATGAATAAAAATACCATAATGGATGTTGTGATCATCATCCCCTGTATACAAGGGGTCTATTAAGACGGAAATGCCCATCTTCTTGACCCTCGATTTCAGGTGATTTTGAGGCTCCATGGGGATAATTTTAACATCTGTAATTAATGTATGACCGACAAAGGGCCATTTAGCCTGCCATTTCGGTATCTTTATTCATTGCGGCCCATTTTCTCAAGTTAATGAAGGTCCAATAGGGCGAAAAGGTAATAATAAGTCCGCGATGGGGATGTTCGAGTTACCAACAGGTAACATATATGTATTCGCATATATGGAAATATGTTTTGTAAGGAAGAATAAGTTAAGCCTCTCTGGGAATCCCTGGAGTTGCACTAACTGTCTTAGCTATACCGAATCATTGACAATACTCAAAACTGACTTTATATTACAGAAATGATTATTTATTATTTAATGAGTTAGACAACCCTGTTCACGAACAATACATCATAGTTGTGCAGTTATATTGTGCACTTTCGGTTGAAATTTGGCATATAGCTATTTTGAATGATCCTTTTTCGGAGCACCGTCTCTCTATCCTCATTCTCGCAAGCCAGGACCTTGCTTCGCTGGTATTGATGTTCCCGTCCTCTTCGGCACACAGAATCCCTTTAGATTAGCATTAATCACTTCCGTACTTTCAATACTTATGTGTATCAGCAGACAATGGGAGAAATATATTGCATTTGACATCATTCTCTCAAGCCAGAGCCCATTTCTGCTAGAATTTACTGGTTCTACACTTCACAATTTACGTTACTTTGTCAATCAGTTTTACGAATGGAATTACGTCATATATTAGCAGATACTGACCATAAAAGCGATCTATTTGACCTCGTTCTCAAAAGCTAGGGTCTTGATTTCCTGGACGGTTTTGAGTTTGATTTTGATACTCAGATACCTTTCATATTGACTTTAACTTGGCAGTCAATAAAAGATAATAACGAGAATTCGACATCATTCTCTTATAAACAGACCTTGTTTAGTGAACGAGCTCTGAAATTTCTCACTTAAATCACCGTCGGAATGACTTAGTGACAAACATCCGTGAATTAAGTATGGGGAGATATCCATAGATACTGACTAGAAATGTTTCTGATTTGTAGGATTTGATTTTTTAAAAAAGAAATTAATAAAATCATCAACCTTCAAGAAGGCTTGGCCGAACATCAGATGAGATGATATTTCTTAAGAATGGAATAGTTAATCATTTATATAGAAGGAGCAAACCATGGCATTGACTTGCTGTGTCAAGAGTGTCAAGATATTTAGTTTGCAGATGATATAACACCCGTAAATGCAGAAAATTCATTATTCTAATCGAATATCAAGACTGTCACAGGCCTTAATTTGAATAGTGAAAAGTGTCATTATACCTCTTGGACAGTTCGAGAAAGCCTTCAACGCCATTCCATAATTTCACAGATCAAAGTGATAGACCTGATACTAAATTCATTGAAAATTAACTTTGAAGGAAATATAAATTTTCCCCTTTGGAGAAGGGAAACTGAAGAGCGTAGATTTTCGCGCTGTGATTAAATGCTTGAAATTTGTTTGGATTTCCAAATATTTGAAAGCCTTTTTGATTTGCAAAATCTACGGCTAAACCAAATGTTTTGAAACTTTGCGCTTTCTTTCTACAACCACCACTACCTCCGCTGATATGTCTTTCACTGTATTATTGCCACTGCCGCAGGTTTTGACTACAATATAGTCATTTCTCACTTGTTTAAAGTATAAAATAAACACAAATCAGATTGTTTTCCACACAGAATTGTTCACGGCAATATCCAGGCGTTGTCTTCCTCCTGTTTCATGCAGCCTGCTGACCGCATCTGCAAGAGTATTGTACGATACTGCATAATAAACCGCATGAATATGGAAATTGTACACAGCAGAAAACCAGAAAATTCGTCGCAGCGAATCCATAACTAATGGGTGACGAGACGATCCTTTATTTATTATGTATGCCGCAGCGTGATTGTCTGTATGTACATATATTCGCTGATTGGCCCAGAGTGGAGCCCATCTGCATACCGCGGGCTCTAAAGCTAAGACTTCCTTGTAATTAATTGGAAGCAATTTGGCGTCTGGCCAGCACTGGGTCTAGTTGGTATATATCCAGCTTCCCATGAAAAATCCACCCGCGGCCTCATCAGACGCGTCAATACACACCGAGGCCTCGGGTCTTCAATCACACATTGGAATCCATCCGTTGAGAAAATGCATAAATTGAAGCCACCACCTAATATCTGCTTTCATCTGATATGTAACTCTTGTTCGATGCCATGGCAATTTCAGTTTGTTAATGGAGTCCAATAACCTACGAAGATGAAACCGGCCTCCATATATACACTACGTGACCCAGTTCAGTTTTCCGGCTAAGGATTGTAAATTTCTTTTTGTCACTTTTTGCCTACCATAAATATTCAGCAGGTTTGATTTTAAATCCACTTATTTATCATTAGGAAGACACATAGTCATATTCATGGAGTCTAATTCAACACCAAGGTATATAAGCTTTTGCACAGGCCCCTGTACTTTGTTGTAATTTATGGCAAAACCTAGACACCGAAGTAGAGCAAGTAGCTCGTTAAGGCCCTGTAAGCATTCCTGATCATTTTTTCCAATCACCAAAAAATCGTCAAGATATGCCACCACGGAATAGCCACGTTTTTCCATCAAGTGTCGTACTGCCTGAGTAAGCTTATTAAAAATTTCCGGAGACTTGCGCCCGCCGAACGGTAGCCTAGTGTCTGTCATGAACGTGGCAGACTAGTTTTCCGAGGAATTCCATTAAGCACAGTAATTCGATGCATGGACACGTACACTCCTATAAGCATTGGATAAATCTAATTTTTGCGAGGTATGATCCCGGTTCAATGCGATCTACTGCATCTCTAATTGTTTGATATGAAAACTGAGTATTTTCTGCAAAAGTATTTAAGGCTTGACCTGTTGGTTGACTACAGTCGTGAATTAGTCTCACCTTGTCACTGTCTTTCTTTGGAATGGCCGCTATGGCTGAAACTAGGACAGGTTTTTCCTTAACTATTTGGTAATGTCCATTGCTTAGCTCCGACATGATTTGTTTTTCTACTGCAGTACGGATAACTGGATTGGTTGCAGATCTATAATTTTTGTTTCAACAAATTTTAATCCTTCAATAGTATCTATGATATGGAAGCCATTTTTAATGCCTTCCAGGAGAAATTCTCTGTCAGAGTAATCTAACGGTAAGTGTGTACACCAAGCGTCATAATTAAGAGCTCCATTTGGCCTTGTACTACCACAGTTTTGGTCACCGGGGCTATTTTCTAAAAGTTTGTTGAATGATTGTCTTGTACAGATGCATGGGCGTTGCCTTGACCTGACACTTGCTTTCCCTGCCTATGAAAGTTTCGAACATGTTTATACTTGCATTGTGCTCCCAAAGGACAGGACCCCTTAGCCTTAAACAATCTGCACTCCAGCTGGACCCCTTGCGACTGCGTGGAATTGTTAGACTGGCGTGGGGGTACACAAGTTTTCCGGTTTGGAACCAGTAGCTGTAACTCCATGTGAGGTGCGAATGTACCCCACCTGAACTGGTGCTCGGCCTGAAGTTCCCTATAGTGGAAATCAAAAGCCAGAATGATATCTTTTTTTTTCTTTTTTTTTCAGTCTTTTCAGATCAGTAGCTTTTATTCGTTTAAATATGTACACGTAACATACATGACATAATAGCAGTATGATGCAAATTATGAACAAATACGCACATCTACACACATATAAATGATATACATAAATGACACCCAAAACATACGAAATACATACAACATATCTGTGCCATTATATATCAGCCTAATTTGGTCTTGGAATGGGCCGTGTTGAGTTGAGATGGGTATGCGGTTGATGGTTCTATATGCATACAATTTATGGCAAGTACATATTGTTACGTTTCAAAATAGTGTTGAACCAAAAACCATTTTCCACGAAATTTATCGGCAGTATTGTATACGGAGGAAGTATACTTTTCAATGTTATATTGGTTCTTAAATTTATTTACAAGAGCTTTAGTGCTCAAAGTTGAGCTCTTGAATTTATTGTTGTATATATATCGTTTAGTTATTATCATTAATGTATTCAACAATTGCTGTTGCATACCCCATCCACATATTATCTCGTCACTTGTTATAGAACATTGTATATTTAAAGTTTCGCCTAGCCATTTTTCAATCTCTGTCCAAAGTTTTCGTACGACGGGGCAGAATATAAATAAGTGTTCAGCTGATTCTTTTGCTGTATTGCAATAGGAACAAATATTATCATCCCTTTTCCCTATTACATGTAAAAATGCGTTTGCGTAAATTGTCCTTTGTAAAATTCTATACTGCATATCCCGAAGTTTCGTTTCCTTTGTACTATCAAAATTGCTCTTGTAAACTTCCTCCCACTTGATTTGTGATTCAAGATTTAAAATTGTTTCCCATTTCTCGCTAGCTTTAGTTGTATAAGGTTCATTTCGGGTATTCAAAACATCATAGAAGTGCCTACATCCCCTTTACTGCCTTATCAGAGTCCGTTTCTCAATTTCAAGAGTTGGAGACAGGTGTTCTGGCTCAATATATAGCGATTCTTTGGCTATTAGATCTTTAAATTCTTTTGGAACGGATTTAAGTAGTCGCATATAATCTAAACAGGTTCCTTTTAGATCGTGTTTTTTTTCAGTTCATCAAATTTGAGAAATTCTCCCTTACGATCCAAAATATGCCTCACATTTATAATACCTTTTTTATACCAGTCTTTGATAAAAAGCGACTGCTTTAGATTTGAATTGTACCAAAGTGGTTCGTCCATAATGTCCTTGATAGAAGTAGGTCGAAGTTTTTTTCGTAATTCACCCCAAGCTTCAAACGCATGTTTCCAAAAGAGATTTTCTATGAATGAGGTGACTTCCGTAATATAATTGCTTCCGACGTCCCATACACATGGAGTTTCAGTCAGATTTTGGTTAATTATATCAGACCATTTTTTATTCTGTGTGAGTAGTCGGCGTATCCACGATATTTTAAGACTATGGATGAAGTTCTTTACATTTACCATTGATATGCCAGAATGATATCCCATTCGTATCGATCTGCAAAATCATATATTTGCGTTGTATAGGCTAGATAAAATTCTACGTCTGACCTTGAAAGCTGGTTGGACGACAATAATTGGTTCAAAAGTCTGCAATTTGCCGCCCCCCCATTCATCCATAGTTATGCCTAAATACGGATGGGTTTCGTCTGTTCGAACTACAAGTTTTTCTTCTTCACCAAGAGTGGATACTACAAGTTCCTTTCGACGCTGGATTCGGCGTTTCTTGACCTTTTCCGGCAAGAATTGTGTGATATGTGTCGCTTTCACGCGCTTCGCTTTAATTGTCAGTATATTGTGGGGATCAAATACATTAGACTGCTGCAGTCCATTAGAGGCAGAATTTTCGGAGATGATATTATATTTAGGAATATCTTGTGAAAGAAGATTATCAAGTGTCCTACACGCTTGCCCCAAATCCGACGCCTGTCGCCGTAACTCGCGTAGGGTAATCGTCTCACTGTTTTCGTTGGGGGCCTCAACCCCAACCTGGGCCCCCCGATATCTGGTAGAAGGATTGGCCGAGTTCATCTGAATAGCGTCATTGTTCAGTCTCGGTCGCTGTTGCTCGCCTTTCAGCTCCTTGATGGCCACCTGTAGTAGCTTTCTCTGACCAAGGGAAAGTCCGAACTCTCTTATCTCCGTGTCGTTGATAAGGCACAGAGTTTTTGTAGTTATCAAGTCCTCGTGTCGCAATATGTTCGTAGTTTTCCTTTTCAAACCGGTGGCTCTTGCCCAGTCGTCAAATACAAACTTATCAGTTTGCTGTTGAAGTTCAGAATTCTGTCCATTAATTTCAACGACAGAAATATCTTCAGTTTGCTCCGAATCAGCCATATTCAGAAAGAATATATTGTACACTACAGGTACCGGTATTGAAACTGCATGATAAACCTATGTTAAAAAGACGACCGTAGCGCTAAACAGAGCAGGCGACCAACTGACCAAGTAAGCAGACAAAAACCCGTATTTAAACTCTCCGTGCAGATCGAGGTCAAGTACAGTACCTAGTCTTACATGACGACTGGCAGCGAAGACCAGTACACAGAGGGGCACCGAAAGGGGGAGGCCCCCGCCACAACCCGGTTCCTGTGTCTTAAACTTCAATTAACGTGACGTCAATTTCCACTAAATATTCACCAGCCTGTCGTTCCTGTCCGTCAGATATGTGCTCACAGTTCTACTGCATCATCTTCATCAAGATATTCTGATTTTGATGACACTCAAGGGCATCCTTGGGCATAAATTGATCTAATTCTCTTAGTCCATCGGACACCCCAATACACCTCTGTGTCCCCTTTTCAGCGGAACTTTGGTTGTGTATTTACTTCTTGTGCCTTATTCTCGTTTCCTTGCAACTAACTTGGTGTTTGCCGGAGTTTCCCCATTTCGTGGGGGGGGGGGGTTGCTTGGATTTTTGGACTCTCAATATGGTTCATGCACGCTTCTTACTCTGTTGCCAGAGGTAACTCCCCTCATTGGCAGGGCTTTGCTGTGTGACCGTTTATATATTCTCTTCCTCCCGTCCAAGCATCTGTTGTTTCGTCAGAATTTCCCCTCTCCATGGGGGTTTTGCTACATGACGGCGTTGCCACCTTCTTCCATCACTCAATCATTCACAAATGAATCAAAAATTTCTAAAAAGAGACTTTCAGCTCCCTCCTTCAAAGATATTATCTTTCGGTGGGCTATGCCCTGGTTTTGGCAGTTGCCTCTGGCCTGAAACCTTTTGTCATTGGCATTAGAGTTGCTAATACAGGGCGGTGTCCCTGATTGACTATTGCGCATTTGGGCGATATACTCGTCTCCTGTCCTGTCCCATGCATGTTTCATCACTTCGGTCCTTGGTTTAAATGATTTGTCGTATAAACAGAATGACAAAGTACATACGATGCAACAACTAATTGATACCGTCGGTATCCACGTACGTCATTTTTGTAGTTGCAACATTGTATTTTCAGTCATGGCACCAAAGAAGAAATCTTCACTTGGGGTGCAAGAGGTGGTTAAGCGTCTCAGGTCCTCACGCGGGCGAACGTCTTCTCATAACCCTGACGCAATGTCTCCATTGCTCGAATTGCGCAACGGATTATGTCCGAATTGAAGCAACACATAACTGAAACTGTACGGCACACAGTCAATAACTCCCTACAGGCCGCCCTAGCACAGCGTGCTCTCCCCACTGACAGGCTTCCTTCCAGCAGCCATACATCCACCAGTGATCATAATACATCTTCTGATATTCCTGTTCCCCCCTCCCTCACCCACTTGACCGTCAGGAAGAACAGCTCTTTTTGACAGGTGGTTGCGCTCTCCCTTCCCTTAACAATGTAGTAGAAACAGTCACGGCTTCAGTCACTGGTCTGCCCACTTCAGGTGAGACTACTCCGCTCATCCCTCTTTCTGAAGATGTGGTAAATGTTTTACATCCAGCTATAGTCATGGTCCTAGTCTCACACTCTGTTTCGGATAAAATCAAAAACAAAATCTGGGCAAACGAGTATATTGATTTACGTCTTCTCATCAAAACGGAGGAGAAGGATTCTTATACCTTGCGCTTGAAGGATGAGGACGGGGTCCGTAGCCTCACTTGGTACCCAACAGGTCAATCATCTAAAACCAGTATCACAATGGCTGATTGGCTCATTGCATTTGATAGGTTTTCAGCTATTTATCTGCAACATTTTCTTGAGTCATCTGGCGGTTTGGCTAAACATTTCGAAACGGCGAGGGACATATTTATGTGGGAGGGTGATTGGGTCCTATATGATGAGTCTTTCCGAAAGGAGATTTCCGGGGACAGGGCAACATGGGATCATCCACATGTTGAGTTATATGCTAAAGCATCACTGAAACGTAGCTTAGGAGGTAAAGCCAATACCAAGTCTCCGGGTTTCACTCCTGAGAAAAAGAGTATCGCTCTCCCTCCGGGAGGGTCTACCAAATTCAACATGCTTGCTGTAATTACCGTGGGCTCACCCTGTTACTCAGTGCCGTTCACCAGTCCAGAAGGCCTTTCATGTTCTTGCGCGGTTCGATAAAACCCACAAAGGAGCTCCCTTTGCTCAATCCCGTATCTCTACCAAGCCAGATGGGGTCTGTTCGACTAAGGCTCCCAACCTCCATAAAATTGATCTTTTAGGTTTTTGGTTACAGGGTTATCTCTATCAGCACAGTGACTACTTGGTGAGAGGGTTTCAGTTTGGTTTCGACATTGGTTTCACCGGCTTCCTTTACCCAGCATGCGGGCTAACCTACAATCCGCATTGGAGATGCTAGGGGTGGTGGATGAGAAACTGGACAGGGAACTCCAGGTGGGGTAGACCCTCCATTTCTGAATTGTCATGCGTCACCCCTTCGTATAGTTGAGAAAATGATTCCAGGCACATATCGCATGATTCATCATCTCTCATGCTCACAAGTTCATTCAGTCAATGATGACATCCCTTCTGAAGCTTCGGCAGTGCGGTATTCCTCCATTGCGGATGCTGTCGATATAGTTAGAAGGTTGGGTCCTTCTGTCTACATGGCTAAGACCGATATTGAATCCGCTTACCGCATCATTCCTGTCATGCCCTCACAATACCATCTCTTAAGGTTCACCTGAAAGAAGCAGCTTTCCACTGACCGTTGTCTGCCCATGGGGTGTTCTTCATCTTACAAAATTGTTGAGAGTTTCAGTACAGCCATCCAGTGGATAGCCCAAAATAAGTTGCAGATACCATTTGTGGTTCATGTCCTTGATGATTTCCTATTTCAAGTCTCGGATAAGTCTGCTTGCCGTGTTTTTCTCGAGCGTTTTCTGGGTCTGTGCGCCGATATAGGTATCCCCATATCCCTTTCCAAGACATTCTGGCCTGAACTGGTTATGATATTCTTAGGATACGAGATCGATACAGTCCTCGTGGAAGTCCGACTTCCAGAGGACAAATTACGGAAATATCTCGCACTCCAATCTCGCAAGCAATATTTGTCTAGATCTAAGATAACTTTGAAGGAGCTACAATCTCTTAATGGGTAACTGAATTTCACATGTGCAGTGACAGTCCCCGGTCGCGCATTCCTCCGACGTATGGTTGATTCAACCATGAAGGTCTCGAAACCATATCATTATATTCGAATTACCCGGGCGGTCAAAGACGACATGCATGTGTGGATGAAATCCCTTGGTAGTGTTAATGGCAAAACCATTCTCTTACCTCAGGAGTTAGAAAATTCTGAAGAGTTTCATTTATATACTGATGCTCCAGGTAGCCTTTGGTATGGGGCTGTTTTGGGTTCCCACTGGCTCTATGGTCCTTGGGACGACGCCTGGTCTGGCAGGAACATCACCCTTCTGGAATGGTATCCTATTGTTCTGGCGCTTGATACCTGGGGTACCCTTTTATCCAACAAATGCATTATGTTCCATATCGATTACAAGCGTCTGGTCCGTCATTCATAATTCAGCCGTCGCCCATTAGAGAATATCCACGTCCATAATCCAAAGACCTAATTGCATATTCCATATAACAGTATTAGCACCAAATTCAAAAAGACAATCATAGTATACATAAACATAGGCTTGTTTCCTGCGAGAGAGAAGCGGTCAACAGTTTCCAATGATGCCGGCAAGACATCATGATGTTCCAAAAATATCAAATCCGTATCGCTGATCAGTATTCTTAGTCCATAATATTCGTTGTAAAGTCGTCATCTAAAGAATGATGTATCTCAGTCACGCTTTGATTGGGACTGTTCATATGAGTACCATGAGGATCTTGAAGTACATGGGTTCATACGGCCCCTAGCCCCGGGTTAAGCGGAATTAGACACAAGTTACGAAACGTAACGCCATAGATCTCGCACGCTACGCTCGTATTTTGCTATCAGCAAGACTTAGTTTACATCATAAATAAGCAAATTTTCCCTGATAAAGGCGTTATGCATTTTATTTGTAGGCTTGTACTGACATGTCTATGCAGAAACATAAATTTTCGAGCCATGCATATTTCTGGGACTAGTAACACTTCAGCAGATTCCCTTTCTCGCTTACAGATAGACCAGTTCAGGCAACTGAATTCAGCAGCAAATTGGTTTCCCGCCAGAGTTCCTCCCTTTCCGGAATTCCCGGTCTATAGCTTAGGCTCCGGCAAATGCTAGCTAGCGTATTTGCCCGTGGTACCTCCAGGGCTTACGCACGAGCATGGCATGTTTATCGCCATTTTTGTTCGGCATATCGAATTGTTTGCGCGGTGCCAGTTACAGTCTCCCAATTGGCGCTCTTTATAGCCATCTTGCATGTGAGGTCTCGCGCTCTTTCTACTATCCAATCCTACATTTCAACCGTCAGCTACATTCACAAACTGCGCGGTTTTCTGGATCCTGCGCGATCCTTCCTTTATATCAATAATTTGTTGCTGGGTTGTCGTCATCAATCACCATCTTTAGACCTTCGACTTCCCATCACAAAATTAATACTCCATAATTTAGTGCAGGCCACTTTCCACACTATTTCTCCAACCTACAAACAAATGCTCTTCCGTGCAATGTTTCTTTTGGCTTTTCGTGCATTTCTCCGGGTGGGTGAGATCACTGTGGAATCTCACACTGCCCCTGGCAATAAGGTATTGCAATGCTCCCAAGTTGTATTCCTGGATCATCTTACCGCTATGCTCACCTTCATTGATTGCAAACATTCGCGTGGAACCTCCTTCCCGTTGCGCATCGTTAGGATCCTGTGGCCAAATTTGGCCCTGTTAGTTCTTTGAGGCAATTTCCTGCATTTCGGGGACCCGTTGCTGGTCCCAGTTTCGCCTACCATCCTCACCGTGCAGTCACACGATCCGAATTTTCTTTAGGGCTTAAGACAGCCCTCATTTTCGATGATGTAAACCGTTACAAGACCCACAGTTTTCGCATTGGGCCGCTACCGAGGCGGTTGAGAGGGGTCTTCCAGACACTCATAACAAGCAACTGGGACGCGGGAGATCTGACGCGTACAAAGTGTATATACGCAACACTCTGCGGTTGCCGTCATTGTGAGCCCTGCAGAACACCATCAGCGTTCTGTAACTATGTGTGCTTGACTCAATATTACACTGGCTTGATCATAGACTCGTATCATACCAGCCTGAATTCGTATTGGTAAATGTCTTTGGTCTTAGGCCTTACGGTCATGATTATGGACTCATGTCATGCCAGCAGCCTGTTGATAATTACCTTCTCTATTTTGTAATTTGTTAAGCTGAGCTGGCCATAGGTTCATGTTGGCATTGCGGCAGGTTCGAAGTGGAAACGTAGAAATTGACCGGATAAAATGAAGATGGATGCAAGCGATATCAGAGTGATTCTCTCCGAGATATCGTGTATCTTCACGGGCGTACAGGGAGGGAAGGTTAGTATCAGGAGTTAAGCATTCGATACAATCATTTACAAATCCCATGTTGAATATAAAGAATTCAATGTCGATCTATACAGAACCCCCTATTGATATGGTCATTGTTGCTGCGATCACTTGAAAATACAGGCGAATATATTTGGATTGAATTGTATGTAAGCAATGAACTAAAAGTCTGTAACATTATATTAGACTAGATAAACGACACTGGAACTCGTCCACAGTCTTTACACACGCAAGACAAAATGCAAAGTCGCCACTCGGGAGATCATAGGTGCCACTAATAATGTATATTTCATAGGCTGAGTATTTGAATTCTGGCATCAGCTCATCTTCCGCCATGCATCACATTATG
The DNA here is from genome assembly GCA_036873755.1 of Hanleya hanleyi. Taxonomy (NCBI): domain Eukaryota; kingdom Metazoa; phylum Mollusca; class Polyplacophora; order Lepidopleurida; family Hanleyidae; genus Hanleya; species Hanleya hanleyi. Next base: position 17,818 of record JAVTVY010017280.1, on the reverse strand, counting down.
TTTGTTTTGAAAATGAGCGAACAGAACACGTTCCAATAATAATGAGCCACTACGTCGCATCCGTTGTTCACCCCGCTTAACCCGGGGTTAAGTTCTCCGCATAGCGGCCCCGCTTAACCCGGGGCTAGGGGCCGTATGAACCCATGTACTCATGGTAATCATATGAACAGTCACAATGAAAGCGTGACTGAGATACATATACATCATTCTCTAGATGACGACTTTACAACGATTATTGTGGATTAAGTATACCGATCAGCGATACGGATTTCATATTTTTGGAACATCATGATGTCTTGCCGGCATCATTGAAAACTGTTGACCGCTTCTCTCTTGCAGGAAACTAGCCTATGTTTATGTATACTATGATTGTCTTTTTGAATTTGGTGCTAATACTGTTATATGGAATATGAAATAGGTCTTTGGATTATGGACGCGCATATTCTTTAATGGACGACGGCTGATTTATGAATGACGGATCAGACGCTTGTAATTATAAGCAAGGCAAATGCATTCTAGTTAGTCTAATATATATATATATTTTTTTTTTATAATTGATATTTTATTTGGCTTTTCATATAATGGACAGGACATATACAGCATGTATACAGCATACAGACAACACACATACGCAGCTTAGGTTTGTTCTGCAAAAACATTGAAAACATCACAAAATTGAGGAACGCATTTTTACAATAGCATCAATTAATAGTACAATATACTAGTTTTTTTTCCAGATTTGTCATCAAAATTCCTAGATTTAACATTGATTAAAGCAGCCATATTGATATATATCTGTATGCATATTCTTGCAAAATACCTAGGATTTCAATAATAAATGTAGTGTCGACCAATATTGATCAAAAATATGCCTTTCACAATTTTTATATCTGATATATCTGTCTAATTCATATGCTGATTTAAGATCTTTTTGAATACTTTCGAAAGTTGGCAATTTCTTAGCTGCTTTCATCCTGTAAATTGAAAATTTTATCACTGACATAGCATAGTTAAGTGGTTTATTTCGCGTTTCTAAAAGTCCAAAAATTACTTTCTTCGGCGTGAATGAAACGGGAATACCCACAGAGGCGAACCACTGCTCTATGTGTTGCCAAATAGGTTTTATATGTTCACATTCCCATAATAAGTGGAGGGTTGTCTCGGGGTTTTTATTACAAAAAGTACACCTACTACTAACAGTAGGATCAATCTTTTGGGCAAAGATATTGGTTGTCAGAATTCTATTCAGTATTCTATATTGAAACCATTTGAGCTTTACGTCTCGGTACTTAGATACATGGATATTAAAAGTTCGCCATTCCCTTTCAGTAAAAGATTCTCCAAGAATTTTTTCCCATTTTAAATGAGCAGTCGATTTAGTAAACTTTGTGTCTAGTAAGGTTCTATAGTAAGTTTTACAACCTTTTCGGACGCTCAATAAAGACGAAACATGGGGTGGAATCAGCGGAGTTTTTATTACAAAAAGTACACCTACTACTAACAGTAGGATCAATCTTTTGGGCAAAGATATTGGTTGTCAGAATTCTATTCAGTATTCTATATTGAAACCATTTGAGCTTTACGTCTCGGTACATAGATACATGGATATTAAAAGTTCGCCATTCCCTTTCAGTAAAAGATTCTCCAAGAATTTTTTCCCATTTTAAATGAGCAGTCGATTTAGTAAACTTTGTGTCTAGTAAGGTTCTATAGTAAGTTTTACAACCTTTTCGGACGCTCAATAAAGACGAAACATGGGGTGGAATCAGCGGAGTTATTGTTTGTTTCTGTAAAGATAAAATTCCTTTTTTATTTGCCGCCTTTTTTATTGCCTGGCATACAGATATATACTCCAAAAAGTTTGATCTGCATAGAAAGGTTTTCCTGAATGTATCAAATTTTAGGAATGTTCCGTCGGCTTCCAAAAGATCATTAACGAAACGGACACCTTTTCTATCCCAATCGGATAAATAAAACGCTTTGTTATCTATGGTAACATTCTCATTATACCATATTATCTCATTGGAAAATATATGGCTCGCTTTGTAATCTAGTTTTGCTTGAAAATCGGCCCATGCTACAAGAACGTCCTTCCAGAAAAGATTGTCAATATATGGGATGACGGTTTTTCTTAAGAAAGCAGAACCGACTGTCACCATGCTTTGGTTTTGTGGCATATACAGTAGGACTAGTTTTCCCCATTTAGGATTATTCAGATATAATCTTCTAATCCACGATATTTTTTGTGCCTGGATGACGAATTTTATTACCGGGATATCCAAGCCTCCATCTTCTACAGTTTTGGTTGCCATTTTCCTGGAAATTTTGTCTGGTTTAGAGTTCCATACAAACGCGAAACAGCTTTTTGAAATTCTTCTATCATTAGTTCAGATGGATCTGGGAGAGCTGCAAAAATGTGATTTAGTTTTGACAAAAGTAAGCTTTTCAGAATAACAACTCTACCTATTGGAGTCAGTCCACGTCTTGACCATATTCTCATGGCAGAAGAAATATCCTTTAATTTGTCTTTATAGTTTCTCTCCACCATTTCAGCTAGGTTGTGGGTGAAAACCAGTCCTAATAATTTAAAATCGCCTTGTGACCAATCCAAATGCCATTTTGTTTTCAACATTATGTTGGATGTTTTAAGTGAACCTATTCGAACAATTTTTGTTTTGTCTACATTCATTTTTAAACCTGAAAAATTAGCAAAATGTTCCAATGTTTCCAGACATGAATTTAAACTCTTGAGGGATCCGTCTAGAAAAATTGTAGTATCGTCAGCATATTGGGACAGAAGGAATTCCTCATCTCCAATCTTGATACCCTTAATATTTGCATTGCCTCTAAGCATTGCTGCTAATATTTCGGCACAAATGAGAAAAATGTACGGTGATAATGGATCCCCTTGGCGACAGCCGCGTGATATGTCGAAGAACTGGAAGCAAAGCCGTTAACTAACACACATGTCTGAGCGTTTTTGTAGAATATATTTATCCATTTTTGTATAGAAGGGCCAAATTTGAAATATTCCAATGCCTTTTGTATAAACGACCAATCTACAGAGTCAAACGCTTTCTCGAAGTCTATCAACATTAACAAACCTGGTATTTGGTGATCCTCTGAATATTGCATTATATCATATACCAGCCTTGTGTTTTCACCAATAAATCTCCCAGCCATAAATCCTTTTTGATCCTCGTGAATTATATGTGGCAAACTAGTTTTTATTCTTTGTGCAATAGCCGCAGATGCAATTTTGTAGGTAATATTTAATAATGATATAGGCCGCCAGTTTTTAAGCAGATGTTTTGCTTTACCCTCTTTAGGGAGACATGTTATAATTCCTCGTTGTTGGGTTACAGACAGAGCACCATTATCGTATGCAAAATTCAATGACTTAATTAAATAACTACCTAAATCGATCCAGAAAAATTTAAAAAACTCTGCCGTGTATCCATCTGGTCCAGGACTTTTATCATTCTTCATATTTTTAAGAGCCGACAAAATTTCTTCCTTGCTTAGCTCTCCCTCCATAGATTCTGTCTGAATTTTACTAAGTTTCGGAACAGTGTCACCTAACAAACCGTCTATGTCTACCGAGCAAACGTCTTTCTTTGTATACAATTTCTTATAAAAAGTTTTAGTTTCTACCAGTATTTGGTCTGTTTCTGTAATTATTTCATTTTTTGAGTTTTCTATCCTCGTTATTGCCTTCTTTAGGTAATTTCGATGTTCTAAGTTTAGAAAATATTTTGATGGTTTTTCGCCTTTTTCTGACCATCTGGCTTTCGCCCTTATCATCATTCCCTCGACCCTACTTTTATAAATTGATTCTAATTTTTTATTGGTTTCCTCTATATCATGTATGACACGGCGTTTCTCATCGTATTCTGTTAATTCATCTACTTTACTTTCCAATCTCACAAGATCCTCCTGCAACTTCAATTCTTCTTTCTTTTGTTCCCCTTTTTTATGCGAAGAGTATGATATAGATTTGCCTCGTATACCCAGTAGTATCATTTCAAATAGTAATTGATCGTTGATTGTTAGCTCCGATGTTTCCACTGGGTTTGTATTATCAGTTCTAGTGTATTGTTCTACTGTGTCCATTATTGAACCTTTAACAAGCTCTACATAGTCTGTCTTTTAGAAGTGAGTTATTAAATTTCCAAAATCCTTTGCCTTTTTTAAAATCTGTAAAGGAGAGTGATAAGCTGACAAGTGAATGATCTGATCTATAGCTGGGATGAATGTTGGAACATTTTACTCCGTGTAACAGGTTACGAGATGTCAAAAAAAAGTCGAGGCGCGATTGCTTAAGTGGAGTTGGCTGTCGCCAAGTATATCTTTTCACCTCCGGGTTAAACTCACGCCATGGATCTACTAAATCATAATATTCCTTTAGCTCCAAGACCCTTTCTCTAGCTTTTGGATGGTTTACATGGATATAATTAAAGGTATCAAGATCTGGGGTTTGCACTAAATTCCAATCGCCACAAAGGATATAATGCTGACTATTCCATTCGTCTAATATTGTTTGGATATTGTCGAAAAAATCTGGGTCATCTTCATTTGGGGCGTAAATAGAAACTAAAGTGAATGTTAGTTCTGGCATTTTAATTTCCAATATTAGATAGTTACCTTTTTTTGTATCTCGCCGTACTCTCAAAACTTCGAATTCAAAATTGTTGTTAAATAAGATTGCAACACCTCTTGAGTTATTAGAGTATGGGCTGATATATGTATCATAACCCCATTCTGTAGATACGTATTTTTTCATTTTTCGAGTGAAGTGAACATCCTGTAGGCAGTAGATGGACATTTTTTTATCACGGAGATGTCGAAATACGTCAATTCTTTTCTGCTTATTATTCAGTCCTCGACAGTTGACTGATGCTATTGTTATCTCTTGATTAGACGCCATTTAATGGAGGGAAACATTCTTGTGAATTCCAGAAAAATGTACATAAGACAATAAAGACAGTTGATGTTTTTGCATATACCGTAATAAGTTTAACTTTCACTGAGCTGTACGCTGGTATGGTGTTCTTAATGTGTATGTCCTCTTCTGTCGAAAAAACCAAACTATTCAAAGCATGAGATATCAAAAGCAATGAATAAAAATACAAATTACAAAAAGTAAATTTACTTCCAGGCATCCTCAAAATAAAGGAGTTTGCCTGCTCTGTCGGAGTGTGCAATATATATAATACAAATTCCGTTAGGCTGGTCAAACATGACATGTCCGTGTTGGCCCCATACGGGCCTCCCACCAGGGAAAATAGGAAAGCTTGGACAAGTTAAATGTAAAAAATGGATAATAATAATAATGGTAATTGAAGTAGAACAGATACGTTTTAACTAAATTGTTCAAAGTTGATAAAAAGAATGAACCGTTGCAACTTATGAGACTTTTACTTGGCAGCATATATTTATATTGACCAAAACAATTGAGAATATGCTCAAAAGTTGAGAACGTTATGCAACTTTTTTTTAAGATAGAACAATTATGTTTTATAGCTTGCTCTACGCAAGGAGAAGACATCTATGCAGGTAAAGTATGTGCATATTGGTCATAAGACAAAGGTAAAAAAATAAAAGAAAAAAAATAAAAAAATAGGAGTGGTGGGAGGTTTTCTGTGGACAATACACCTTTGCATTCCATGATATTGGTCCATTGAAACAAATAGGTCGGTGTTATTGTAAACTCTATTATGATTCTATATCCAATAAATATTTAAAGTATGATATTCGATATATTAGAATCATCACAATATTTTATATTTACCACCAACATGGACTGAATAATATACGGTACTAACACTAAATCTGCTGAACAAGTGTACATACTTTACATGTTACTGAAGATGAAAATATTCACATCCATGACGTGCAGAAATTTCCCGATTTAATTGGAAACGAAAAGGCGAGAAAAAAATCAGTGTAGAACTAGTGGCATTATATGATGCAGTCATACTTGAGCATCCGTCACTAGTAACTTCATTTTAGCAAAAGATTGAGCAAAATACAAAGTATTATGAATCTAATGTTTATAGAGTCAAACTAAATTGGGTATTCATTGCACTGTACACACGGAAAACATTCGGCTATTGAAATCATGTACATTTCTTGAGTGAGTGTACCTGCTATCGAAATGGACATTGAAAAAAGGCGCGAAACTAACCGGTATACTCGTCGTCCTAAAATAGGAACAACTTACGTAACCGTTTAGCTGTTGTAGGACCTTGAAATTAACATTTATATTTAAAGGTCAACCCAAACGCTCTGAGGTCAAAAATATAAAAAAATAGTCCTTTCGATTCTGAAAATAATGATATTTTTTTCATAATTTTATGCAGTCTGGTTGGCGAGATATTGCCGTTTGAAAGGTGAAAATCGCTCTCCTGTCAATTCCAGCTGTGACGTCACGGAGGGAAGCCGTCTTGTATTCTCTATGTTAAAGCCGTATACCACAGTCGTAAGTAGCTGCTGATTTCTGGAGATTTTCGGAGTATCGTTAGTCTAATATATGGTTGCAGACTTCTGGTTCATTAGATGCCTGTATCACTTGCATCTTATTGTACATGTTGTGACGTAATGGATTTTTTTCTCCGTGGAAGAAATTTTTATGACGTTATGTTTTGTCATTCCAGTAGCTTAGTACCAGAAAACCCAATAACCCTTTTCAATATATCACTATTTATTTGAGATTTGTGAGTTCTTGGTAAACTCTCAATACTCTGCGATTGTCGATACTTACTAATAACAATGTATCAATCAAAGACCCTTGAAACAAGAGTTTTGGAAGGATGGATGGTTTTTGGGTGAAGTGTTGAAATATGGGGTCTCTATATATATAACCTCATAAACATAAAGCATGAGATTATGTATAGAGACCTCATATTTCTACACTCCACCCTAAAACCACCCCATCCTCCCAAAACAACTTTTGTTTTGAGGGCCTGTGGTATCAAATAAGCATTGCCTCTGCACGTTATCCCATACATGTATATTGTGAAAAGTTACCTACCGGTGTGATGAATAAGAATGGCCTGGGGATTAGCGTCCCTTTTCAGAACCTTTTCTATTGCAACCAAGGACGGACACTTGCCCTCAATGTGGAGAAAAGTGTCCTAGCTGGGTTACACAGGCATTTTTTAACAGACATGTACTGAGCTATAAACCACTGAACGGTACTGTGCGGAAAGGCCTGAGCTGTAATTGAACAGTTCCTGTGTGGGAATAACAGGTCAGAACTGAACTGAGTAGTACAGATCAGTTGGCACAGCCTGATTCTAAGAGGTAACTGAGCAGCACTGCACAGTAACAGGTTGGTTACTGTTCAGTTATCAGGCGGTACTGTTCAGTCCTGTTCCGTGTAGTACTGTATAGTATCCAATCAGTACTGATCAGTTACTGAGTGGTACTGTGTGGATACTGGTCAGTACTGACTGGTACAGCACTGAGGTGTACTGTTCATGCGCCCTTTCTTGCGGTTACCATTCAGTTACCACACGGTACCAACATGTGGCAATTTGACTGTGTAGGAGATGGGACCCGGACACTCTTAGCCATCGGACATTCTTAGTCTCCACACCGGTATGACACGCTTTTTGTATTATGCAGTCATCATCCCTGGAGCATACACTTCTCCAGAGCACCTTCTATTATGTAAATGGACCGTTGTTTCACTTTTCTGAGAGCTTAAAACTCTTTGGATCCACTACTCGAGCAAGTGCATCCTCGCCCCTTAGGGAGATGTTCGCCCTCATCAAAACTGAGCAGTGTTCAATCATATATTATTAGAATCCACAGCTCTATCCCCATCATGGAGGAATATCGACTGAATAGTTGCCACACAATTCGAACGTTTGGTGTAATGCCTGAAAATGTGAAAAGCCGCCGTTGTTCGATGACAATTATATTGCATCCTGAAATAATGTTTACGGAATGATGCTTCCATAGCCACCTACATCGCGGGTGTTTGATATTTCTTCATCCTAAATAATGTTAATCGTTAACGTGGAAGTCAATGATGCGGCGTGCGATTTGGTGGTTGCGTAATTGTGCATCTATGATCGACCTAGTTGAATCGTAGGTGAGTACCCGGCTTGAGCTCTGATTTTTTTCCAAGTACATTATAATAGGCCAGTTGCCCTGGCAAACGACAACGGGAGCAAGGCCTTTAGGGGGAGTTGGGGGGGGGGGGAGTATTATACGCGAAACGACGAAATGTAAGGAGTGATACTTCGCGACTTTATGGCTTCATATTGGAGTCATTTTGATCATATTTGCCTACCCATCCGAGCAGGTAAATTAAAAATGGCGACAATGAGAGTGTGTCTGAAAAAACTTTGCATTTCTAACGTACCAAAATGATTTTGTTTCACATGAGATAAATGTTTCCTTATTTATTGAGCAGGTTTTGCCGAAAAAATACATAAATACAAAATTTGCAAAATTTGGACGAAAAATCTACTCCAAAAATGCATTTTTAGGTTATAACGTCATCAGAGCAGCCGTTTTGGATTTTTTAAAAACAGTTCCTGGTAAAGCTTAACCCCTAGCTATATCTATAATGCCACAGAAATTGGGTTAGTTAACCCCCGGAGCAGAAGTGATACATAACTCATAACTTATAAACTATATATACACTTCATGAAAATCCGTATTGTCATTTTGAAAAATATGTCAAAAGTTCAAATCTGGTGAAAATAAACTCCAAAAATCAGTCAAATTATACAGACCTGCATAAATTTATGGAGGACGGATGAGTTGCTGTTCTTCCATTTGCGAGTGAACCGGCAAAACTATAGATGTGAAGTGATACCTAATATATCATTAATATTTTTGCCGCTTCACCATACATTATCCCCATACATCATATACTTGATAAGAAAAGTCAGAAAGTCAGTGTGCTTGCTCACATTTGTTCTCGGGTTTTACGCTAGTTATACCAATAAATGCTGATTTTGTTTTCTCTACCGACAAGATATGCGTAAACCTAATACATTGGCACAGTTTCGTGATATAGTGGTAAAAGCGCCGATGTGACTTTCTTTAAGGGTTTGTCGAAAATAGTTCGTGATCGATGACGTCACGAACATGGCAAACCAAAATGGCCCCATACTTTGTTATAAGTACTATTCTCGACAAATATATATCTCGTTTTTAGAATGCATGCGCAGAGCAACCCAAGACTGGCCCAAACCAAATAATGGGGTGCGGACAAAATGGCAACGAACAAAATGGCAACAGATAAAATGACAGTGGACAAAAAAACTATCTTAACCCTACCTGGCCTGGATGGAAGCATTGATGACGTCACAGTGACGTCAATTTCGAAATTTTCGAATTTTTTATTTGTGTGTTTTCTTTGCAAACACTGCATGTTAAATTAGTAAATAAAAATCTGATGTGAAATACATATGTAATATAGGTTTCATGACCCTCTTCATCGTAATTATTTTGATTGGTTGAAATTGTAGTTTTTAGGCCGCTTCCAATACGGATATAGCAGCACATCAACACAATGCTTTATTTATATTTGATAATACATTTCTTTTTTTGCTCAATTAATAGATTTACAAACACTATAGTTTAAACCAATTAACAATAGAGAACTAAATTTTTAAAACATGTCTACATACAAGGTCAACTATTTGTATCAGTCATTCAGATCATAGACTATAATATTGCTCGTGGAAATGTCTATCACGGGACAGGATGGCAGGTTTCAGCCTATTGTGCTTAAAAGTCAACGGTATATTAGATTAGTTGCCAAAGTTGACGGAATTAGTTGAAAAATACTCTTATTTCTGACTTTGTGTGATGCTCTTTCTCACTGGACCATTCACCGTCACGTGTCAGTCTTTGAAAGTTTTCATATTGACTCCAAAGCGGGTCTATAAATAGGATATTGCCTCAGCGTGACGTGTGTGTCTTCCCGTCAGATGAATATATCCGTTGGATTGGCCGTCGTTTTACAGTATGGTTGACAGCAGGCCCGAGATCATGCAGATCAATGCAAAATGTCTATTATAAGTTATATCGTAACACCAACTGCCTTCACCAACTTAACGATCGATGTCATGAGACATCCGAGTCGATTAATGAAACAATTATACTCTTTTGATATTGGTCAGTATGTGGTTTTGTGGACTTGTTTTCCCTGCTGCACAAAACCACATATTGACGTTATAATTGTAAAATACTGTAATTGTATAATGTGTGCCCGTAATGTGACAGTAATGTTGAACCATGCCGTTGTGTGGGCTCATGTGTGCGGATCGTTAATAAATACTGTCAATACAAGACAATCTTTTACTAAATATGTTGTGAACACTAGATCACATGAAGTAAGGTTAACGGGTCAATAGTGAATCAAACCACCCAGTGTCAATTTATCTTGATGAGCTGGTGAGGGTGTTATTATACAGTCTTGCGTAGTTGAGAAAATTGGCGGAGTCAGGGGACACAACTATCGAAATGCTTTTCTAGGCAGAAGTACAAGCAAGTCTGTTTTAAAAGGTTCCAGCAAATCGTCATAACGTTGGACGATAATTTTTATATTATGTCATTATTTTCCAGATTGAGTATTAATGAAGATATTAAGATTGGTATTCGAGGTTATAGATTTAAGTAAAAATGTTTTCATAGGCGTGCTCAATGGTTATATATTGTAGTACGCAAATTGATTATCAATAATGATTATAATGAAAGGTTGAAAACACGTTTAAACTTTGACAACCTTTCTCCCCTTTGTTGAAAAAACTCGTCCACTGATAATGGCGCGATGCTCCCGTCTCGGTTGGCATCGTGCGACAATGCCAGTGAACGAGTTTATGTGGTCTCTCAAATGAAGAGGGATTCAGTCAGCTTAGCCAGGTACATGTAGCTTTGTTAACTAATTTCACGATGGAAACGACAGTTAAACTTAAGAAAGGCATTCCACCTGGTAATTCATTTGTGTGAAGCAGACGACCCCTTCTTCTCCCGCCTTGTAAATAGAATTTCCCACGTGAAAACCTGCACGTGACACATGTACATTTCACATAACCGTGCTAAAACACTCAATAATTGCACGGTTAGCAAGTTGTTATAGACACAAGTGTTATAGAATATGCAATTATTTTCAGTAATCATCACATGTTATTCAATTGTTATTTCAATATCCAGTATTAATAAATAAATTTGAATAAATAGGCAATGCAATGCAAACATGAGGGATGCAGATATTTTATTGTACAGGCCGTTCCTAGATAAATCCTTTATAAGTACAATCGGATAATAAAGGCTGTATCTGTTCCTTCCTCTGTCAGTCTGCCTTATATTAAAGGGCCGCCACCAGAGTTATCACATGGTCCCTCATGGGCTAAGATCACCTTCCCGCCAGATCTGAGAAGACAGAATGAAATAAATGATTGAAAACAGAATGTATGGAAAAGCTGGCCATCGTACTATAGCCAGTTTTCTCCTCCGGTCTCCTTAACCTCTGATTGATAACCAATTTGAAATACTTATCAAGATATTAGACAATCCTTAGCTCCGTCAATATGATTGGCTCGGCCTGCAGTTGCGCACAAGGTTTTCATAGTGCTATCAATCAGAGTTTCTTCAGCGGACGAAATGGGGATAAAAACTATAAAAGTGTGATATTATCTTTGCAAAGATGGAACCGTTTGAAATGGAAGTCCACAAATCTATTCGAGATAGCCGACCTTTGTTGGTGGCTCTTTATGGTGGAGTTGGAAGCTGGCTTCACACAGTGCCATGAAGGTAAAAAGAAACCAATTCACCGATTCCATCTGTTGGGCAATGTTCGTACCCTGACTTTATCGAACTATGGGACAAAATAGCTCTACGACCCAGAAGTAGTACAAATCGGGCACCCTGATCGACCTTGTTTCAGCCAGTGTGATAGTCCGCATCCAGATGGCGATTTTCGATTAAACCTTGCACTGAAGGGACCACAAAGGTTTTTAACTGATTTCATATCTACACACCACGTACAGATAGAGAAAGAAGGGTGCCACCCTTGATCATGTTGGTAAAACATTTTGTTTACTATGGCAACGACAGGACAAATTACTGATATTCTAAGCATGCGAATAATTTCATAAATACCTCGGGTTTCGGGATATCAAACTTATAACAATAAATAAGTCAAACTTCAGCTGTAAATGTAAAATTATTCAAGATAGCCGCTCCGGTGATGTCATTTTTTATAGAGCAAACTATTGCCATTAAAATGTCAACGATTATTTCATATCACATATTTATTTTCTAATTTATTCCACATGAGGGAACAACTGCCCAAATAAAAATCCGCCAAAATTTCGACAAAACCAAAATGACGTCAGTAGTAGTGTAAGGCTATTTCGAGCCTCATTTTGCCGGGGGAGATAACTCTTTTGTGGAGGTCACGTGGAGGGGGCGCCACCAGGCCAAGAGGCCAAAAACTACCTCCAACACAGAAGAGTTCCAATCTAGGGGGAGGTAACTCCGGGTGACTATAGTTCCGGCAAAGGGCCCCTGGGCATGTATTCTTCCGCGGTGATGTGGTCTGGCGGTGATGCGGTCGCGGGAAAAAGCTTCCGCGGAGAAAAAGTAGTCCCCAGATTTCAAATACGCTGCATGGTCCGATTGGGTCGAGTGAGGTATCAAAGTGAAGCATTCGTGAAGGGGCATCCAGTCATGGGTGGGTGCATGTAAAATTAAGATTTTTTCCCGAAACTATAAAAAGCGGAACACGGACTTTACCCTTAAAATAGGGGAAAACACCTATCAACCCTAGCCAAAAGGGCTAATATCGGTCCCCGGGCTTATTGGGACCTGCCTATCAAGTCAATGGGGTGGGTGCATGTAAAATTAGGATTTTTTCCCGAAACTATAAAAAGCGGAACACGGACTTTACCCCTAAAATAGGGGAAAACACCTATCAACCCTAGCCAAAAGGGCTAATATCGGTCCCCGGGCTTATTGGGACCTGCCTATCAAGTCAATGGGGTGGGTGCATGTAAAATTAGGATTTTTTCCCGAAACTATAAAAAGCGGAATACGGACTTTACCCCTAAAATAGGGGAAAACACCTATCAACTCTAGCCCAAAGGGCTAATATCGGTCCCCGGGCTTATTGGGGCCTGCCTATCAAGTCAATGGGGTGGGTGCATGTAAAATTAGGATTTTTTCCCGAAACTATAAAAAGCAGAACACGGACTTTACCCCTAAAATAGGGGAAAACCCCTATCAACCCTAGCCAAAAGGGCTAATATCGGTCCCCGGGCTTATCGGGGCCTGCCTATCAAGTCAATGGGGTGGGTGCATGTAAAATTAGGATTTTTTCCCGAAAATATAAAAAGCGGAATACGGACTTTACCCCTAAAATAGGGAAAACCCTATCAACCCTAGCCAAAAGGGCTAATATCGGTCCCCGGGCTTATTGGGACCTGCCTATCAAGTCAATGGGGTGGGTGCATGTAAAATTAGGATTTTTTTCCCCAAACTATAAAAAGCGGAACACGGACTTTACCCCTAAAATAGGGGAAAACCCCTATCAACCCTAGCCAAAAGGGCTAATATTGGTCCCCGGGCTTATCGGGGCCTGCCTATCAAGTCAATGGGGTGGGTGCATGTAAAATTAGGATTTTTTCCCGAAACTATAAAAAGCGGAACACGGACTTTACCCCTACAATAGGGTCTGTATTATACAATATAAGGGAAAATGCCTGTATGGGGTATGGGGATGGTCAATTGTTTTCGTGAGCTTTACTATGGCTTGTGGGGTCTCGTTTTTCTCGTTTCGCCAAGAAAATGACAATGGGAAGGGTCCCGGAGCGAATCGGTGAAATTTTTGGGAAAAGTCACCGAGGCCTGTATATAGGCTCATACTGGCTATATGGGGGGGACGGCTGGTCAATTTTTTGTGGGTGTTACTATGGCTTGTGGGGTCTCGTTTTTCTCGTCTCACCAAGAAAAACACGATGGGAGGGGTCCCGGAGCGAATCGGTGAAATTTTTAGAAAAAGTCACCGAGGTCTGCATATAGTCCATACTGGCTATATGGGGGTATAGGTTCAACCTGGGAAATTCACACACGTTCATTGTGATATGGGTTGTGGGGTCTCGTTTTTCACGTCTCGTCATTTAGAACACAATGGGAGGGGTCCCGGAGCGAATCGGTGAAAGTTTTGGGAAAAGTACCGGGTAGGCCTGTATATAGGCCTATAGGCTGGCTATACGGGGGTATAGGTCAACCTGGGAAATTCACACACGTTCATTGTGATATGGGTTGCTTGGATTTGTTTTTCACGTCTCGTCATTTAGAACACGATGGGAAGGGTCTCGGTGCGAATCGGTGAAATTTTTGGGAAAGTACCATATAGCCCATATAGTCCCATACTGGCTATATGGGGGTATAGGTTCAACCTGGAAAATTCACATACGTTCATTGTGATATGGGCTGTTTGGATTTGTTTTTCACGTCTCGTCATTTAGAACACGATGGGAAGGGTCCCGGAGCGAAACGATGAAATTTTTGGAAAAAGTTCACCGAGGCCTGGGTAGGCCCATAGGCCTATACTGCATGGCCATGAGGGTATAGGCCCACACGGGGTGGACGTTTTGGGGTCTAGGTGAGCCCCTAATGATCCTATGATGTCGTATGAGGTCTTATTTTGAAGCTCTCGTGGAGGAGCATCCGACTGAACTAATAGTTCGTCCGTTTTCAATAGTCTGCGCATGCGCAGTCTGGCCGTAGTATAGAAAGCAGGCATGTTGGGGGGTATGTGGGTGTGTGTTTGGGGTAGAGATGGACCGCTATGGGTCCGAATGGGTCGGGGAAGGTGTCAAAGTGAAGCTTGTGTGGGTTAGAGTCAGAATGGCGTGTTTTTAAGTGCAAGTCGCGTCAATCTGCGCATGCGCAGTTGGTTGTAGTAAGTAAAGTGGCCATTTGGGGGCAGTACAGGAAGGTATTTGGGGGTCGAGATGGACCATCCTTGGTCCGAATGCGTCCTGGGAGGTGTCATGTTGTAGCTCCCGGGGTGTAGACCCCGATTTGAGGGATGTTCACGTCAACTGTGACGTCATTGGTGACGTCATCAGTACGAGTAGTAGCCAAAGTGAACATTTTGGGGCAGGGAAGGAAGGTATTTGGGGTAGAGATGGACCACCCTTGGTCCGAATGCGTCCTGGGAGGTGTCATGTTGTAGCTCTCGGGGTGTACAGCCCCATTTGAGGGATGTTCCCGTTATCTGTGACGTCATCAGTACTAGTAGTAGCGAAAGTGGGCATTTTAGGAAAGTGCAGGAAGGTATTTGGTGTAGAGATGGACCCTCCTTGGTCCGAATGTGTCGTGTGGGGTGTCATTTTGTAGCTCTCGGGGTGTAGGCCCCGATTTGAGGAATGTTCACAGCATCTTTGACGTCATCGGTGACGTCATCAGTACGAGTAGTAGCGAAAGTGGGAACTTTGGGGCAGTGAAGGAAGGTATTTGGTGTAGAGATGGACCATCCGTGGTCCGGATGCGTTCTGTGGGGTGTCATCTTGTAACCTTCGGGGTGGAGACCACGATTTTAAGGGATCTCCACAGCATCTGTGACGTCATTGGTGACGTCATCAGTACGAGTAGTAGCGAAAGTGGGCATTTTGGGGCAGTGAAGGAGGGTATTTGGTGTAGAGATGCACCATCCATATCTGTCATGCGTATTATACAGTATCTGTCCTGTATTATACCAATCTGTGCTGTATTATACTATATCTGTCCTGTATTGTACCATATATGTCCTGTATTATACCAAATCTGTGCTGTATTATACAATATTTGCCCTCTATTATACCATATCTGTGCTGTATTATACCATCTATGTCCTGAATTACACCATATCTGTGCTGTATTATGCAATATCTGTGCTGTATTATGCAATATCTGTCCCGTGTTATACAATATCAGTCTTGTATTATAGCAAATATGTCCTGTATTGTACCATATTTGTCCTGTATTATACAATATAAGTTCTGTATTATACCAAATCTGTGCTGTATTATACGGTATCTGTCCTGTATTATACCAAATCTGTGCTGTATTATACCATATGTTTCCTGTATTGTACCATATATGTCCTGTATTCTACATTATATGTTCTGTATTATACAATCGGATAGCGGTTGTCGTGAATAACAACAAGTTCAGCAATGTTTATATAGTTTATTATCCCCAATGTTACATCATACCCAGGCTGGGGGAGCCGCCCTGGGTGTGTTTAGTATGTTCACAGCAAAACAAATTGAAATATCAAACACCATGTTTTATTATTTAACGCACCGTCACATTAGGTACAAGTGTTTACTGAGCTCAAGTCAACGATCAGCATGTAGACAAAGAGAGTATGTGCGGCATGTTATGGTATTCATCAGTGCACGGGTGACGCATTCAACCGATGGCGGTGGTCGGTCAGCTTGGTAAGGAAAAACGTGACATTGGTTACCCTTCCTACCACCCATTGTGTGTTGGGGCGTTGACGATGTGCCCATCTCAAGGCATCCACGGTGTCCAGTATCTCCAGCATCGTCTCTAGTGACCTTCGGTTAATGATGGTGAACGGCTGGTCAGACACATAGATATTATTGCCGGGATAATAATACCGTAACTGGTCCGTCTTTTTGTGACGTAAGATGTACCCGAAAGCGACATTCAATTTGAAGGCCGTAGTTTGATCTTTAAAGATGGCTTCCACGTAGCTACGTAGACGGGCGAGGTCGGTCAGTCGGAAATTGTAGATATCTTGAATAGGGCGATGACGGTGGAAGCAGTGCCGGATCATGGGCCAATGGCGCCGATAGATGTCACTCACTGGATGATCGTCGTGTAACAGATCGCTAGGAACATATATGGGTTCGTCCGCGAAGTGTACTTTGCCCTCTACGTCGTACAAAATCTGGCTCAAGGTCTTGTCGTCGGAATTTGACTGTTGAATTAGGGCGACATCACCATCATCGGCCCTCATGCAATGGCTGGGACTTTCCTCTGTCTCGATACTGGTGCCTACGGGCTTCTCTACCAGCAAACGTGGCTGCGGAACAGGGTGTCGTGTGCGTTGGTGTCGCAGCAACTGACTGGTCAGTTTGAAAGCCGACCACATTCTTCGCATGGACGCTTGGGTACTTCATGGCGTGCACGTGTGTGGCGCTGTAAATGATCCGGGCGCTGAAACGACAGTGTACATATCGTACAGTTATACTGGGCGGTTCCTTCGTGCTTGGTAGCCTCATGGCGGCGCAAGTCGTGCAGACGAGTGAATGATTTCGAGCACGTAGTACAAGTGAACATCTTGGTGGTTGACAGAGTGTCTGATGAAACGGCCAGGCCGCTTCCCTTTTATAGCACGCTAGCTGGTGATCTATTTTTAGCACACTCTACCCCAAGTCGAGGATCGAGACTGGTGTACTGGTGTACCACTGAGCCACATTGCGCGCGCGCGCGCGTGTGTGTATGTGTGTGTGTGTGTGTGTGTGCGTGTGTGTGTATGTGGGCTGTGGATTTTACATCCGGGATCTTGTCAACATCCGGGTTTCCAAGTGGGTTTTTCCCGTCGTTCCTCCGTCTCCCATCCGGGTACTGTGGTTTTACATCCAGGTCCCATCTTACAGCCGGGTTTTGGACACCTGCTGACCTCAATAACTGACCTTTGGCCCCTGCGCGCTAACAATACCGGATAAAAATTGCGCGCAGGGGTCAAAGGTCAGTTTCGGTCACGTGAACGGAAGCGGAAGTGACCTCACAGAGGTCATATGCAAATTATTGAGGTCAGCAGGTGTCC